>MBPM02000204.1:0-66089 GCA_001695595.3 Plasmopara viticola | reverse complement strand
GTCGACGGGTCCGCTCGGTCTTGACTGGAAGTCTGCATTCGGACTCGACGCGGTGAGGCACGCTTTGACTATCAATAGTCTTTGAAGAATCTTCAAACCAATACGACAAAGTCGTTTGCATCAATGACGCCGGTGCCTAAGGTGGATGCACGAAATTCATCGTGAGCTATCCTGGGTCGAAAAGATCGGAGTGGCCATGATGTATTCACTGCTGCAGACAAAGCAGCAACAATTGCCTCGATCACAGTAAGCAGATTACTGCTTCCACCTGGAATGAGTTGACGCGTCAAATGACACGAATTTATTCACCACGCTACTATTTATACCGTACGCACCCACGACTGTCGCAACTGAAGAGTTAAAGGGATGTGAAACATTTTGTCTCGGAGTTATAGATTCTACTAGCTGGGATGATCACTAAAGATGTGGCAGTCGCCGTCTATATAGACGAACTGTGCTCGGCCGCGGCGCTTAATACTCGTGAACACCAAACCTTGTTTGTGAAGAACGTGAAAGTGGCATCAAACGCCATGCTGAATTTCGCCTTATGGGATGGGGAGGAGTTTGCAAAGCCAGGGCCCATCAGGCGGTCAGGCTCAAATGGATTTCAGCTACAATGAAGAGTAAGTAGACCTTACAGCTGCAGACCAGCATATAAAATTCCGTCGATACTTTATCTGCCGTGTTACTCGCCATTCACGATTAGGTGTCTCCTTAGTCAATGACGCCAAGGCACAGAGACTCAAGCCCAAGAGCAATATGTCACCGAAACGCCAGGTGCTTACGGCAACACTAGGAAGTCCTCGGTTCAGTGAGCTCACCAACGTGGCCCAGTCATTGTTTTCTTAGCGACAAAAACCGATAAACGCTGTACCTAGGGTCCTAAATAACTCTCGTCTGAAGATTTTTTTTACCTCTAATAGCGCCAAGCACTGTTTGTTCATTCGTAGAGCTGTCTTGTCTTGAGTATGGTGTTTCTTGAGGGGTGTTGAGTGACACAAACTCTGCGGTGCCTGAGATCTGAGATGCTTTCTTTTTTTTGCTTTTAGCCTACTCACAAGTGCTATTACTACTGTCTCTAATACTTATTAGCGCTCGCGCTTGATTGGGCTATCAAAGGCCATACATAAAGGCAACTGCCGATAGGTCATGGCCGAAAAAACCCAGCGTATTAGCTCGATAGCTTTTAATATTCCTTTTCTGAAGAGCGACCAGAGCGTACAGAGCGTATAAAGGCTATACTTCTGATTTCAGTACGTAGGAAGCAATCTACTATCTCTAAACGTTTGATAATCGCCGGAACGGTTCGCAGAGCCTACACCGAACTTTTGCTCGTTTGAGTCGCCAAAAGTGCGCGCAATAGTCCCCGTTGCGGAACTAAAAGCCTGGCTCTTGGACGTTTTTTAAGCCAAAAGGTAAGGTGCCGATTGCATCCTTGATATCTTACGTAGCATCCTGGTGATCACAACGGTATCTTCGGAGCCATATCTGTAGATTAATCGCAAATGTTAATCCATCTGCATTCCGTGCTTTTAAGCCTCGTCAAGAAATTCGGTAATGAGCTTTGCGTATCCAGCAAGAATTGCTTAATTTAACAACGGGCACATAGTGTGTGTGAATCGCTATCGAACACGCGGGATGCAGAGCATGGGAACACGATTGTGTGTCTTAGATGAGTGCAGCATTTGCAACTGTGCGTCTTAGACGAACGCGGCGCTATGCGTATGCAATCATTTGTAACCATTCCTCCCTTTGTACTACTTAACTTGGTATCACGAGACGAAGACTTGCGAGCAGAGTACAATCATCTTCAAAAGCACCCAATTTACTCTCCTACACTTAGCTTGATGATATCTAACTCTTTAATGACCATCACGCATCGCACGCGTGTGCACTACGAGCAGCCAAAAGTCTTGTATGACGGCTAAGTGTATTAATACCAGGACGCATGGTGATATTCGACTACTTTGAACTTGGCTCGCGTCATATGCTGTCTCTTTCAGACCTCTTTGCTACACCAGGTGCAAACGGCATCGTGTTTGGTTTACCTAAGTCTATGCTTTGTAACGAGCTTTAAGACTTAGCCAGCTTGCCGCTCAGGCTTTTGTAACATTGGTGGCGTCTGGTAAACAAAAAGCGCTGTCTGATAGGTGGCCAGAGTTCTCGATAAGTTTTAATTTGCTTGGACTCATGATGTCTAAATTCTTGATAAGTAAGAATACCAAGTGGTTTTACACGACTAGTGTGTCGCACTGATTCCAAATTGTGTGACATTAGCCATGGAATGCTTTTAACAGAAAGAAGACGATAATTGGCACTACGGAGTCGACAAAGAAGCAGAACTGACCTTTGCTAAGCACAAATATTTACAATTTTTTGAGCTTCTAGAGTTTGTGATACTTAAACCTAGGTCCTAGTTTTAACACAAATACTACAGGTAAATATTTACTGTGACTCGAGTCGGTTCCAAGTATTTATATATATACTTATATAAGCATAATGGTCTGCAGCCTTCGCTGAGAATCACCTTGTTGTAAACTTTTTACTTTTCCCTAAAGGCTTGGTGTGCGTACGTTGTCAATCCTACTGAAACAATGTCGATGATCTACTCTTTCCCGAGTCATTTATAGATAGATTGTTCTTTTCAACATCGCGACATAATTAGATTCTTTAAAACTTAGTGTATTTGTTACCCAGTGTATGCGTCATTCCAATTTACTGATCTGATCAACTACTCCTTGAGCGTGACAGTACTATGTTGACCACATAATAAATCATGCGTAATGACACACTGTCTACTTTAATTCAGTGCGCGGTCAAATTCGATGAAAGTGCTGCTTAGAATAGTGCTGTATGCTTTGATTAGCGCAAAAGGTTGAAGTGCCTAGTTTATCAGTAGCCTTAGATGAAAAAGGTGGTGCAGGTTTAAATCCATCAAACATGTTACATCCCCACGCTTCGTGATAGAATTCTTCATTTTAAAGTCAATACTCCAGCTACCCGTGCAGCAATTAAAAATTTATTTTCTAGAGCCGAAAGTTTGGTCTCATACTTGTTCATTACCCATAACTCTTTGATCAGCTCATCTCACCGCTTTAAAACATATACTTCTCACCTTAAAAGCTGCGATAAACTTAGCTTCGTAGTCACCGTATATTCACTGACTGCTGGTCTTAGGGCGGTAGATGTTGTCATTATAATGCGATGTATACTGATGAAGTGAAAAGCCACAACTATATCACATATTAGCTTATATATCTTACGATAGCGAATCAACTTGTTATTGAATTATATAAAGGATTTTAACTTCTTCTGAATACCTTTCAGACCCTATCTTTAGAGATGTTATCGAGCACTTGAGCAGAAAGCCAGCTTACAAAATGCTTGGCCTCCCCTACTCAGACTTGTATAAATTTCTATGAGAGTGATGGGTGTCAATAATTAATTTGATGACTTGATACGTAACATTCGTGTGGTGTATAGCACAAATGTAGTTGACAATGAGCTTTGCAATTTGTCCACCGCCAGTTACGGATGCAAGTCGTCAATCTACAAGATGTGTACTCGCTTACTATTCAGCGGGTCTGAAAATAATGGGAGACTATTTCAAATCAAAAATCACCGGCCGTGGAATACGTACGTGCTTTTGTCATGTTACCAGAATTTGATTGATTATGTATTTTTCGTGTCACACAAACTTCGAGATAAAGTTGGCTCGGTCTTTAGATACCCTTGGGTGCTCATAGCATCGTTACCACCACGACTTCGTTGGGGGACTGATGGGTAAACAAAGATAGCATTTTGGCCCAAGACCAAGCTTTGAACGAACTTATTTACGTCAACGATCTAAAAATACATCTCGTATATCAATCTAATCATGTCAAAATAATCTTGGCTATATAGAAATGCCAAACTACGCACTAAAAAATCTAATTTTTAAGCGCGGGTATCGTATATCCTCGCGATATCTCCAAAATACTGCTAACTGCTTATGATGCGCTCGTTGCATCGTAATCACAAACTGTAACAGTCGTCGAGTAGTCTTGCCGTTGGGCTCAAACAACTTCCATGTCTTCTGTGGAGCGAGAGCCTTGAGGCAAGGTGGGCGTCTCTGTCACACGACCGATCAGCTCTACAGTCCGATCGACCATCGCGTGTCTTAGCGCTAGGTGTCCAAACTGCGTAGGGAGTCCCTTTCCTTTTTCTCTAAATAAGTTTCTTAGGACTCGTCTTCTTTACCTTATGATCAATAACACAATCAGTACTTTCCGCTGTATGGCCACTCGTAGTCACCTGACCAAAAATCGAGCGCAAGAACGATGATTCTAAGGGGTGCTAAAGAATCATTTGAGACTTAAGCTACGAGGAGCGATTAATTCTAGAACGATTGTTGAGCGCATCATAGATCTTCAAGCGTTAAAAAATAAGAGCAATAATTGACAACCGATATGAGACGCAGATGTCATTTCTTGTTTGACTAATTAAAATATTGAGCATTTTGACTCTATTACAAAATTGAGCGTTCACAAAGATATGGTAACGTATATAGTTTAAAACACACGTTTCACTGCTGTAAGAGTTTGGCTCCTCTACATTATTCCTCGAGTGACTAGCTAACGTTTTTGAATAACTGTAAAAGTTTAAGCAAATGCATCAATTTTCCGTAGGCGTTAACTTTCATTAGTTACTTGCAGCGACAGAATAAGCTGAGCCACATACCAACCGTATATACTTGCATTTGTGGCAACCTCAGGTGCAATCATCCTCGAGAAATTGAATTGATCCACAAAGTTGTCGTACCTTTTTCACAGTAGTAATTTCCCCTCATATATAAATTGAACCCATCTACAAATCAGTTTTTTTTGCTCACATCAGAATAAAAATGGCATTTATAGTTTTATCGAGATGATTACTTTTATAAAGTAGTTTGATCACTCACAAGTTCTGTATGAATACGCTATTCAATCGTATTCTTTCAATCACGGCCGACCTGTATACAAGTTAAATTACCTCAAGCCTTGATTTGATTAGTCTAAATCGGTGTGTGTCAGATAATGTTAGTATATCGTGCCCTTATGGAACCGGAATTCACTCAGACATCGATTCATGCGCATATTTGATATGGAATCACAAGTAGCGAGCAACACTCATACTGATGAAAGTACTAAATTTTATAAGACAATCTTTATTAAGCGTGAGGTGAATGCTTTGCATTGGAAAGGTTTGGAAAAGCCATTTTTTGTTCCAAGTTCTATCCGGGTGTCGAATTAGTTTTGATTTGAAGATCTCAACGACGCATTATTATCACGGAAGTAACATGTGATGCAAGAGCCCATCCGTGAAATTATGTAAGCCTTTCAGCCTACGACACATTATTATCACGGAGTTAATATGTGATGCAAGAGCCCATCAGTGAATTTATGCGAGCCTTTCATTCCCAAAAGAACAATATTGATGCCCTCTCATGACCACAATTGGATTTGTTGGGTAAAAAAAGTCATTCAGCAACATCAATTTTGGGGTTTACATTGCACTGAAATGGGTTGTAAAAACGGTATTGGACTAATAAATTTATCGAATATGCACCATAATGGACTTCAACTATTTTCTCGGTACATCTACGTTTGCCAACCTGCCCATATATCATATAAAGAGACCATCTTTAACGCTTTAAGGTCGCACGCACGGCGGCACACTGGATTGCTGTTGCACATAATGAGATCAAGGCAGACTTTGCAATATGGAAAAGGCCAGCAGAGACGAATTTGCTGCTTATAAAAAAAGCAAAGCGTTTTTGGATTGCATACTACAACGTGAGACAATTTTACAGTGGCTGTCAACGCCTATGACAGCTTACTGTGACTGCTCGATGACGACTGAGACTCTCGATGCAGAATCACAAAATCTTGAGCATCGGCTTTAAGGTTGCTGCACCATTCCACAACAATACTACAAAGTGGTCTGCAAGCGCCTGGACGAGCCTTCGTGTCTCTACGATAGACGGAAAAATCGAAAGAGTTGGCTTTCTCAACGACCTACGCCTTCTAACTACGATTTCTTGCGAGATCACGCTAATTTATGATCTACTTACACATATCCCTAGTTCGCCGGCTATCCTTTAGGCCGACTTATCAGAAGAATCAATCCATTCCCTTTGCCGGCTGCTGTCTCAACCTGTTCCATCGAATCTCCAGCTACTGCTCCCTCTTCCTCTGTCATCCCTTCGCCTCCGCCTCTGGTGCTATACCGTGTCGCATTCAGCCAAGATTTGGGGCTCACACTCAGTATCCAGCCTAGTCTCACAATTGTCCTCCTTTTCAAATATCTGGAGCGATCTGAGGCTTCGACAGGAAATACTTTGGCCGCCACACCACGCGTTTCTGTCTCATCTCCCTCCGCTAAACCTCTGTTGCTACCGGCTTCCGCGCCGCCCTTCCTATCGGTCCAAATGCTTGTGCAATCAAGCGACGAGGGATCTCATGAAGATATGAATAATGTTGTCCGACTTGAGGTAGCTTCCTAATGCTTATGTAAATGGGTCTTCGAATACCCGCTGTGTTCAGCTTGTTATCAGAAGACGAATCATCAGAGCTCCACTCCTTGCTTCGCTTTGACCCGTGAATCCGCGACCGACGATAGCAGATGTACTCTCACTGAAAGGGTTCCTACGCCGCACTTTTTCCGCAATCGAAGGTGTGCGCCATCTTGTAGAAACCCTTAAGTCTTTCGCTTGTGACGTCAACGTGATTAAGCGTCAATGCGCCGTTTCTGGCGACTGGCCATCCATTGCGTCTCGCATTGAGCAGGCACGTTTGGATGTGCTACCGCGTGTTAGGTACAACATGGTATTTGATTCTGGACAAATTTGTACAAAGACCTTACTTCAGATGGACATGGCGTAGCTGTTCGACTAGAGCCGAGTGATGTCCATAAACGTCTGTATTATACTTACGTGATCGGCCAAGTCTCTACCCTCCCCGGTGAACACCTGCGCGTCAAGGTCAAGTCAAAAGAAGAGCACGCAAGTGAGGCCTCTTCCAGCTCAAAAAATATGACGTTTTGAAGGCAAAGTATTTTATCGGTATCTCCGACGTCTACTCCGACAATTACACGGACCCAATCCTACAGTGATCGCTCGCAAGCCCATGTACGACACGTTTCGCGATGTAAACGTCGCGACGGGTCTCCAACTACAACGCGGAGCATATAATGCCTGTCGAACTCGTGTCCAGGTAAAATTAAGTGCTCTCTCTCAGATCAAGCGCTTTTTGACAACAAGATCCTTCCTTCGAATGCCAAGAACGCGTCTTATTAGTCCGAAAGAATGCCATTTGGCTACCGCTCATATCAGATTTTTGAGCTCAGCAAATTGACGACGTAGGTTACCCTCACTGAAAGGAAGTATGGTACTCCAGATCATGCCGCTCCCGTCGATGTGTAGCGTACACGGTGAAGAGCTAAAAATCAGTCTGTGTTCTTTTTGCCGAGAAATACCACAAGAAGATCATAGAAGCCTTGGAGGCATCACTTTTTATCGAGGTGACTAAAGCACTGCTGGAAGACGAGAACACAGCACTTTTAAATGTCATCTCAGATCGTCTTACGGGAGCGAATCAGAATTTCTGCGCAAGAGAGCAGCCTGCTTGATACTTCACACGCGGAGCCTACACAAATGGCCTATGAAGTCTTACGGTGCACGCTCGCGCAAAGCATCATACCGAGCTCAAACAGATCATTTACCCTGTGCTTGACTGACTAGGCTCTACACAGCAACAACAGGCAACGCACTTGAAAATTCTTTGCATTGAAATGCGCCATGAGCTGCTGCATTTACAAAAACATTGCGACCTAAATTATAGGGAGCCGCTAACTTCCACCCAGTCTGCGATTATATAGAATCTCAACCCCAATACACAACGCTGACTGGCTATAAATTCTTCTATCGTGACAAAATATACAAAAGGCAGCTTTGCTCGAATCTACTTTTTCCCCATGTCAATTTGAATGCACAATCTGCTGTAGTCACTTTGAGAGAGGAAAATTCATTTATTTGTGGACTATTAAGAGGATGTATTCTAACGCAGGCATGCGTCAATGCCAAAATGCCTCCAGACAGTGTTAGCGTGTGCCTTGACACCACCGACATTACCCGTGCTTCACTTCCGTCAATGCTTACAGCTCCTCTAGCTGCTGCGCAGTAACCTCAGGTGGCCACGTAAAGTGCTCCCAGTCAGCATCAAAACCCAGGGCATCAAGATTGACCGCGGGAGGGGTCGATACAGACATCGATGAAGGCATTGATGCATCAAGAGGTGGTTGTCGGCTTGTTCTGATATCATGCGCGATCTCTCACATTTGCGTTGAAGGTTACAGTCCTTAGATTTATTTTTGGGCAACTGTAGCCAATTACCGTTGTGTATTGGGGTTAGGGAATCTATATTATCGCAGACTGGGTGGAAATTAGCGAAAACTGGGTGGAAGTTAGCGTCTCTCAAATTTTACCTTCGATAACCAGTAAATAGACTATTCTTACAAGGAGTATTTCTAAGCAAAGAGGGCAGAAATACCGGTATGGTCGTCCAGTCGTCGCGAGTTCCTAGCTAAAGTGTTGAGTCTATCATGCTCGTCGTGTTATACATGCGAACCGCCAAATATAATATAGGTCAAAGCGTACTTGATAATTTGTATATTAATAGAAGACGTCGGTGCCGCTGGTAGTGTGGGGACGACGCCTACTGCTGTCAAGGTTGAACTTGTCTACGAATGTCTTAAGACCAACGTTAAAAAGGCTGCAGCGAATGGGCATCTCCAGTTCGTAAAACGGATTCTAACAGTAACGCATTTGTTTACGTAAAAAGGAAAACAACGACACACACCAAAGGCAAAGGTGTACGCACCTTGAGCACAAAGTCAACGTAAAGCTCATAAACTGTCTGCAGTGCCACATCCAGGTCGGTCGTGCCCAGCGCCGCTGTAATAAAAAACTTAATTCCAGTAAGCGTCTGCAGACAATGCAGACGGAAGGTGCTCGTCTCCAAGCTGTCGATGCCACCCGACTTTGTAGGTGCGGCCAGCGCAGCGATTGCATGCATACTATGGAAGGTCGATCCCAGACGCAAATGATCGTTTGAACTCAGCTTAGGTGCCGAGGGGCCCAAGTCTTGCTGATAGACGAGTCCCCCGGCCTTGTTGATAATGTACAGCGAGTGCAGCATCTTGCCTGCAGGTTTACTTAGACTCTGTTTGATAGGCCATTAGAAACAAGATAGAAATGGCTACAATTTGCTTTAATCCGTATCAGCGGAGTCATTATTTAGTATGAACGATCCGTCCCCGCAGAACTTGTCGTGAAGCCACGCACCATCATAACTAGATCCGTCATTAAATGCGTAGCGCCCAGTGCCATGACGTTTGTCATTAAGCCACTCCCCTTCGTACACGCTTCCATTAGCGTACTGGCACACTCCACGACCGCAGCGCAAGCCGCCTACCCACTTGCCGTCATAGTGCGATCGAGTGCGAGCGTCGCTGAAGGTGCCAAAGCCATTCCGTCGACCATTTCGCCATTCCCCCTGATAGATTGAACCGTCATGCAGCGTAGAGACTCCTTGCCCAGACCGACTTCCATTTTTCCAGATACCCTTAAACACCTCTTTGGAAATCAAATAATGGCTTTCACCTTGGCCGTGAGGAACGCCATCAAATACTTCGCCAACATACCGGCAGATACCATTCGGACCATCATCATACTTCTCGAGGCAACAGGTTTGACAAGTATCAAGGACGTCGTCAGCCCAAACACCTTCAAGTTGCGATCCATTTTCAAATGTAAGCGTTCCACCGCCATGCTTTTGATCATACAGCCACTGGCCTTCGTATTTCTTATGATTCTGCGGTTGTGCTTCCTTCTTCAATGACTCTGCTACACCGTATTCATAAATGCCATAGCCATGGCGCTGATCACTCTCCCACTGGCCAGTGTACATTCTAGACTATATGGGAAGGCTGACAGATAAAAAGTTTTAGATTTATATAAACACGTACAACCATTTTCGGAAAAGGTTGGGGTGACGCCCTCCTTCCAAGCGCGGGGCTAAATGCTCGCGCGCTTCGGGCAGGTGCTCTCGGGCATCTGCAGGTCTCTAACGGGTCTCACCCTCGACGCGACGGTCTCCAGCACCAGGGCACCACCTGGGCTCTTACCAAGTCAGAACTACACAAAACTATGGAAGACCCTCACGGCCTCGGTGCTGGCTGCACTGCCCGCCGAACGAGACTCGACGTATGCGGACACCACTCTATGTCGTGGACTAGACATAGAGCCTAGCACGTGCATAACTTGGCAACGCGATAACGTAATACAATACAATACAATACGTACAACCATTGCATACACGCAACGTCTATTGGGACAAAGAAAAGCTTCTTTCGTTCAATCTTATCTCATCACAAGCACTTGCAACGTATGCGCTCGTATCTGGCACCTCTTTAAGCATCTAGTGCGAATGCAAACATTTTACAAAAAGATACCGAGGTCGTGAGTAACAACTATAGATCCACGCAGACCAAGCTCCCACGCAGACAAGCTCCCAAAAAAAGAGCGCATGAGTTGGTAGTATAAATATCCGCTTCGAAACTAAGCAGCAATAAGTACAATGTTCCCACACCGGGACTCGAACCCGGGTCTGCTGGGTGAGAGCCAGCTATCCTAACCGCCTAGACTATATGGGAAGGCTGACAGGGAAAAACTTTTAGATTTATATAAACACGTACAACCATCGCACACACGCAACGTCTATTTGGACAAAGAAAAGCTTCTTTCGATCAATCTTATCTCATCACAAGCCTTTGCAACGTACGCGGTCGTATCTGGCACCTCTTTAAGCATCTAGTGCGAATGCAAACATTTTACAAAAAGATACCGAGGTCGTGAGTAACAACTATAGATCCACGCAGACCAAGCTCCCACGCAGACCAAGCTCCCAAAAAAAGAGCGCATGAGTTGGTAGTATAAATATCCGCTTCGAAACTAAGCAGCAATAAGTACAATGTTCCCACACCGGGACTCGAACCCGGGTCTGCTGGGTGAGAGCCAGCTATCCTAACCGCCTAGACTATATGGGAAGGCTGACAGGAAAAAACTTTTAGATTTATATAAACACGTACAACCATCGCACACACGCAACGTCTATTTGGACAAAGAAAAGCTTCTTTCGATCAATCTTATCTCATCACAAGCCTTTGCAACGTACGCGGTCGTATCTGGCACCTCTTTAAGCATCTAGTGCGAATGCAAACATTTTACAAAAAGATACGAAGTCGTGAGTAACAACTATAGATCCAAGCAGACCAAGTATCCACGCAGACCAAGCTCTCTAAAAAAGAGCGCATGAGTTGGTAGTATAAATATCCGCTTCGAACTAAGCAGCAATAAGTTCAATGTTCCCACACCGGGACTCGAACCCGGGTCTGCTGGGTGAGAGCCAGCTATCCTAACCGCCTAGACTATATGGGAAGGCTGACAGATAAAAAGTTTTAGATTTGTATAAACACGTACAACCATTTTCGGATAAGGTTGGGGTGACGCCCTCCTTCCAAGCGCGGGGGCTAAATGCTCGCGCGCTTCGGGCAGGTGCTCTCGGGCATCTGCAGGTCTCTAACGGGTCTCACCCTCGACGCGACGGTCTCCAGCAACAGGGCGCCACCTGGGCTCTTACCAAGTCAGAACTACACAAAACTATGGAAGACCCTCACGGCCTCGGTGCTGGCTGCACTGCCCGCCGAACGAGACTCGACGTATGCGGACACCACTCTATGTCGTGGACTAGACATAGAGCCGAGCACGTGCATAACTTGGCAACGCGATAACATAATACAATACAATACAATACGTACAACCATTGCATACACGCAACGTCTATTGGGACAAAGAAAAGCTTCTTTCGTTCAATCTTATCTCATCACAAGCACTTGCAACGTATGCGCTCGAATCTGGCACCTCGTTAAGCATCTAGTGCGAATGCAAACATTTTACAAAAAGATACCGAGGTCGTGAGTAACAACTATAGATCCACGCAGACCAAGCTCCCACGCAGACCAAGCTCCCACGCAGACCAAGCTCCCACGCAGACCAAGCTCCCAAAAAAAAGAGCGCATGAGTTGGTAGTATAAATAACCGCTTCGAAACTAAGCAGCAATAAGTACAATGTTCCCACACCGGGACTCGAACCCGGGTCTGCTGGGTGAGAGCCAGCTATCCTAACCGCCTAGACTATATAAGAAGGCTGACAAAAAAAACTTTTAGATTTATATAAACACGTACAACCATCGCACACACGCAACGTCTATTTGGACAAAGAAAAGCTTCTTTCGTTCAATCTTATCTCATCACAAGCACTTGCAACGTATGCGCTCGTATCTGGCACCTCTTTAAACATCTAGTGCGAATGCAAACATTTTACAAAAAGATACCGAGGTCGTGAGTAACAACTATAGATCCACGCAGACCAAGCTCCCACGCAGACCAAGCTCCCAAAAAAAGAGCGCATGAGTTGGTAGTATAAATATCCGCTTCGAAACTAAGCAGCAATAAGTACAATGTTCCCACACCGGGACTCGAACCCGGGTCTGCTGGGTGAGAGCCAGCTATCCTAACCGCCTAGACTATATGGGAAGGCTGACAGGGAAAAACTTTTAGATTTATATAAACACGTACAACCATTGCATACACGCAACGTCTATTGGGACAAAGAAAAGCTTCTTTCGTTCAATCTTATCTCATCACAAGCACTTGCAACGTATGCGCTCGTATCTGGCACCTCTTTAAGCATCTAGTGCGAATGCAAACATTTTACAAAAAGATACCGAGGTCGTGAGTAACAACTATAGATCCACGCAGACCAAGCTCCCACGCAGAAGCTCCCACGCAGACCAAGCTCCCACGCAGACCAAGCTCCAAAAAAAGAGCGCATGAGTTGGTAGTATAAATATCCGCTTCGAAACTAAGCAGCAATAAGTACAATGTTCCCACACCGGGACTCGAACCCGGGTCTGCTGGGTGAGAGCCAGCTATCCTAACCGCCTAGACTATATAAGAAGGCTGACAAAAAAAACTTTTAGATTTATATAAACACGTACAACCATCGCACACACGCAACGTCTATTTGGACAAAGAAAAGCTTCTTTCGTTCAATCTTATCTCATCACAAGCACTTGCAACGTATGCGCTCGTATCTGGCACCTCTTTAAACATCTAGTGCGAATGCAAACATTTTACAAAAAGATACCGAGGTCGTGAGTAACAACTATAGATCCACGCAGACCAAGCTCCCACGCAGACCAAGCTCCCAAAAAAAGAGCGCATGAGTTGGTAGTATAAATATCCGCTTCGAAACTAAGCAGCAATAAGTACAATGTTCCCACACCGGGACTCGAACCCGGGTCTGCTGGGTGAGAGCCAGCTATCCTAACCGCCTAGACTATATGGGAAGGCTGACAAAAAAAAACTTTTAGATTTATATAAACACGTACAACCATCGCACACACGCAACGTCTATTTGGACAAAGAAAAGCTTCTTTCGATCAATCTTATCTCATCCCAAGCCTTTGCAACGTACGCGGTCGTATCTGGCACCTCTTTAAGCATCTAGTGCGAATGCAAACATTTTACAAAAAGATACGAGGTCGTGAGTAACAACTATAGATCCACGCAGACCAAGCTCCAACGCAGACCAAGCTCCCACGCAGACCAAGCTCCCAAAAAAAGAGCGCATGAGTTGGTAGTATAAATATCCGCTTCGAAACTAAGCAGCAATAAGTACAATGTTCCCACACCGGGACTCGAACCCGGGTCTGCTGGGTGAGAGCCAGCTATCCTAACCGCCTAGACTATATGGGAAGGCTGACAGAAAAACTTTTAGATTTATATAAACACGTACAACATCGCACACACGCAACGTCTATTTGGACAAAAAAAGCTTCTTTCGATCAATCTTATCTCATCACAAGCCTTTGCAACGTACGCGGTCGTATCTGGCACCTTCTCAAGCATCTAGTGCGAATGCAAACATTTTACAAAAAGATACCGAGGTCGTGAGTAACAACTATAGATCCACGCAGACCAAGCTCCCACGCAGACCAAGCTCCCACGCAGACCAAGCTCCCAAAAAAAGAGCGCATGAGTTGGTAGTATAAATATCCGCTTCGAAACTAAGCAGCAATAAGTACAATGTTCCCACACCGGGACTCGAACCCGGGTCTGCTGGGTGAGAGCCAGCTATCCTAACCGCCTAGACTATATGGGAAGGCTGACAGGGAAAAACTTTTAGATTTATATAAACACGTACAACCATCGCACACACGCAACGTCTATTTGGACAAAGAAAAGCTTCTTCGATCAATCTTATCTCATCACAAGCCTTTGCAACGTACGCGTCGTATCTGGCACCTCTTAAGCATCTAGTGCGAATGCAAACATTTTACAAAAAGATACCGAAGTCGTGAGTAACAACTATAGATCCAAGCAGACCAAGTTCCCACGCAGACCAAGCTCCCTAAAAAAGAGCGCATGAGTTGGTAGTATAAATATCCGCTTCGAAATTAAGCAGCAATAAGTTCAATGTTCCCACACCGGGACTCGAACCCGGGTCTGCTGGGTGAGAGCCAGCTATCCTAACCGCCTAGACTATATGGGAAGGCTGACAGGAAAAAACTTTTAGATTTATATAAACACGTACAACCATCGCAAAACACGCAACGTCTATTTGGACAAAGAAAAGCTTCTTTCGATCAATCTTATCTCATCACAAGCCTTTGCAACGTACGCGGTCGTATCTGGCACCTCTTTAAGCATCTAGTGCGAATGCAAACATTTTACAAAAAGATACCGAAGTCGTGAGTAACAACTATAGATCCAAGCAGACCAAATTCCCACGCAGACCAAGCTCCCTAAAAAAGAGCGCATGAGTTGGTAGTATAAATATCCGCTTCGAAACTAAGCAGCAATAAGTTCAATGTTCCCAACCGGGACTCGAACCCGGGTCTGCTGGGTGAGAGCCAGCTATCCTAACCGCCTAGGCTATATGGGAAGGCTGACAGATAAAAAGTTTTAGATTTGTATAAACACGTACAACCATTTTCGGAAAAGGTTGGGGTGACGCCCTCCTTCCAAGCGCGGGGGCTAAATACTCGCGCGCTTCGGGCAGGTGCTCTCGGGCATCTGCAGGTCTCTAACGGGTCTCACCCTCGACGCGACGGTCTCCAGCACCAGGGCGCCACCTGGGCTCTTACCAAGTCAGAACTACACAAAACTATGGAAGACCCTCACGGCCTCGGTGCTGGCTGCACTGCCCGCCGAACGAGACTCGACGTATGCGGACACCACTCTATGTCGTGGACTAGACATAGAGCCTAGCACGTGCATAACTTGGCAACGCGATAACGTAATACAATACAATACAATACGTACAACCATTGCATACACGCAACGTCTATTGGGACAAAGAAAAGCTTCTTTCGTTCAATCTTATCTCATCACAAGCACTTGCAACGTATGCGCTCGTATCTGGCACCTCTTAAGGCATCTAGTGCGAATGCAAACATTTTACAAAAAAGATACGAGGTCGTGAGTAACAACTATAGATCCACGCAGACCAAGCTCCCACGCAGACCAAGCTCCCACGCAGACCGAGCTCCCAAAAAAAGAGCGCATGAGTTGGTAGTATAAATATCCGCTTCGAAACTAAGCAGCAATAAGTACAATGTTCCCACACCGGGACTCGAACCCGGGTCTGCTGGGTGAGAGCCAGCTATCCTAACCGCCTAGACTATATGGGAAGGCTGACAGGAAAAAACTTTTAGATTTATATAAACACGTACAACCATCGCACACACGCAACGTCTATTTGGACAAAGAAAAAGCTTCTTTCGATCAATCTTATTCTCATCACAAGCCTTTGCAACGTACGCGGTCGTATCTGGCACCTCTTCAAGCATCTAGTGCGAATGCAAACATTTTACAAAAAGATACCGAGGTCGTGAGTAACAACTATAGATCCACGCAGACCAAGCTCCCACGCAGACCAAGCTCCCACGCAGACCAAGCTCCCAAAAAAAGAGCGCATGAGTTGGTAGTATAAATATCCGCTTCGAAACTAAGCAGCAATAAGTACAATGTTCCCACACCGGACTCGAACCCGGGTCTGCTGGGTGAGAGCCAGCTATCCTAACCGCCTAGACTATATGGGAAGGCTGACAGGGAAAAACTTTTAGATTTATATAAACACGTACAACCATCGCACACACGCAACGTCTATTTGGACAAAGAAAAGCTTCTTTCGATCAATCTTATCTCATCACAAGCCTTTGCAACGTACGCGGTCGTATCTGGCACCTCTTTAAGCATCTAGTGCAAACATTTTACAAAAAGATACCGAAGTCGTGAGTAACAACTATAGATCCAAGCAGACCAAGTTCCCACGCAGACCAAGCTCCCTAAAAAAGAGCGCATGAGTTGGTAGTTAAATATCCGCTTCGAAATTAAGCAGCAATAAGTTCAATGTTCCCACACCGGGACTCGAACCCGGGTCTGCTGGGTGAGAGCCAGCTATCCTAACCGCCTAGACTATATGGGAAGGCTGACAGGAAAAAACTTTTAGATTTATATAAACACGTACAACCATCGCAAACACGCAAACGTCTATTTGGACAAAGAAAAGCTTCTTTCGATCAATCTTATCTCACACAAGCCTTTGCAACGTACGCGGTCGTATCTGGCACCACTTTAAGCATCTAGCGCGAATGCAAACATTTTACAAAAAGATACCGAATCGTGAGTAAACACTATAGATCCAAGCAGACCAAATTCCCACGCAGACCAAGCTCCTAAAAAAAGAGCGCATGAGTTGGTAGTATAAATATCCGCTTCGAAACTAAGCAGCAATAAGTTCAATGTTCCCACACCGGGACTCGAACCCGGGTCTGCTGGGTGAGAGCCAGCTATCCTAACCGCCTAGGCTATATGGAAGGCTGACAGATAAAAATTTTAGATTTGTATAAACACGTACAACCATTTTCGGAAAAGGTGGGGTGACGCCCTCCTTCCAAGCGCGGGGGCTAAATACTCGCGCGCTTCGGGCAGGTGCTCTCGGGCATCTGCAGGTCTCTAACGGGTCTCACCCTCGACGCGACGGTCTCAGCACCAGGCGCCACCTGGGCTCTTACCAAGTCAGAACTACACAAAACTATGGAAGACCCTCACGGCCTCGGTGCTGGCTGCACTGCCCGCCGAACGAGACTCGACGTATGCGGACACCACTCTATGTCGTGGACTAGACATAGAGCCTAGCACGTGCATAACTTGGCAACGCGATAACGTAATACAATACAATACAATACGTACAACCATTGCATACACGCAACGTCTATTGGGACAAAGAAAAGCTCTTTCGTTCAATCTTATTCATCACAAGCACTTGCAACGTATGCGCTCGTATTGGCACCTCTTTAAGCATCTAGTGCGAATGCAAACATTTTACAAAAAGATACCGAGGTCGTGAGTAACAACTATAGATCCACGCAGACCAAGCTCCCACGCAGACCAAGCTCCCACGCAGACCGAGCTCCCAAAAAAAGAGCGCATGAGTTGGTAGTATAAATATCCGCTTCGAAACTAAGCAGCAATAAGTACAATGTTCCCACACCGGGACTCGAACCCGGGTCTGCTGGTGAGAGCCAGCTATCCTAACCGCCTAGACTATATGGGAAGGCTGACAGGAAAAACTTTTAGATTTATATAAACACGTACAACCATCGCACACACGCAACGTCTATTTGGACAAAGAAAAAGCTTCTTTCGATCAACTTATCTCATCACAAGCCTTTGCAACGTACGCGGTTGATCTGGCACCTCTTAAGCATCTAGCGCGAATGCAAACATTTTACAAAAAGATACCGAAGTCGTGAGTAACAACTATAGATCCAAGCAGACCAAGTTCCCACGCAGACCAAGCTCCCAAAAAAGAGCGCATGAGTTGGTAGTATAAATACGCTTCGAAACTAAGCAGCAATAAGTACAATGTTCCCACACCGGGACTCGAACCCGGGTGTCTGCTGGGTGAGAGCCAGCTATCCTAACCGCCTAGACTATATGGGAAGGCTGACAGGAAAAAACTTTTAGATTTATATAAAACACGTACAACCATCGCACACAACGCAACGTCTATTTGGACAAAGAAAAGCTTCTTTCGATCAATCTTATCTCATCACAAGCCTTTGCAACGTACGCGGTCGTATCTGGCACCACTTAAGCATCTAGCGCGAATGCAAACATTTTACAAAAAGATACCGAAGTCGTGAGTAACAACTATAGATCCAAGCAGACCAAGCTCCCACGCAGACCAAGCTCCCACGCAGACCAAGCTCCCTAAAAAAAGAGCGCATGAGTTGTAGTATAAATATCCGCTTCGAAACTAAGCAGCAATAAGTACAATGTTCCCACACCGGGACTCGAACCCGGTCTGCTGGGTGAGAGCCAGCTATCCTAACCGCCTAGACTATATGGAAGGCTGACAGGAAAAACTTTTAGATTTATATAAACACGTACAACCATCGCACACACGCAACGTCTATTTGGACAAAGAAAAGCTTCTTTCGATCAATCTTATCTCATTCACAAGCCTTTGCAACGTACGCGGTCGTATCTGGCACCTCTTTAAGCATCTAGTGCGAATGCAAACATTTTACAAAAAGATACCGAAGTCGTGAGTAACAACTATAGATCCCGCAGACCAAGTTCCCACGCAGACCAAGCTCCCACGCAGACCAAGCTCCCAAAAAAAGAGCGCATGAGTTGGTAGTATAAATATCCGCTTCGAAACTAAGCAGCAATAAGTACAATGTTCCCACACCGGGACTCGAACCCGGGTCTGCTGGGTGAGAGCCAGCTATCCTAACCGCCTAGACTATATGGGAAGGCTGACAGGGAAAAACTTTTAGATTTATATAAACACGTACAACCATCGCACACACGCAACGTCTATTTGGACAAAGAAAAGCTTCTTTCGATCAATCTTTGTCTCATCACAAGCCTTTGCAACGTACGCGGTCGTATCTGGCACCTCTTCAAGCATCTAGTGCGAATGCAAACATTTTACAAAAAGATACCGAGGTCGTGAGTAACAACTATAGATCCACGCAGACCAAGCTCCCACGCAGACCAAGCTCCCACGCAGACCAAGCTCCCAAAAAAAGAGCGCATGAGTTGGTAGTATAAATATCCGCTTTGAAACTAAGCAGCAATAAGTTCAATGTTCCCACACCGGGACTCGAACCCGGGTCTGCTGGGTGAGAGCCAGCTATCCTAACCGCCTAGGCTAATGGGAAGGCTGACAGATAAAAAAGTTTTAGATTTGTATAAACACGTACAACCATTTTCGGAAAAGGTTGGGTGACGCCCTCCTTCCAAAGCGCGGGGCTAAATGCTCGCGCGCTTCGGGCAGGTGCTCTCGGGCATCTGCAGGTCTCTAACGGGTCTCACCCTCGACGCGACGGTCTCCAGCACCAGGGCGCCACCTGGGCTCTTACCAAGTCAGAACTACACAAAACTATGGAAGACCCTCACGGCCTCGGTGCTGGCTGCACTGCCCGCCGAACGAGACTCGACGTATCGGACACCACTCTATGTCGTGGACTAGACATAGAGCCTAGCACGTGCATAACTTGGCAACGCGATAACGTAATACAATACAATGCAATACGTACAACCATTGCATACACGCAACGTCTATTGGGACAAAGAAAAGCTTCTTTCGTTCAATCTTATCTCATCACAAGCACTTGCAACGTATGCGCTCGTATCTGGCACCTCTTTAAGCATCTAGTGCGAATGCAAACATTTTACAAAAAGATACCGAGGTCGTGAGTAACAACTATAGATCCACGCAGACCAAGCTCCCACGCAGACCAAGCTCCCAAAAAAAGAGCGCATGAGTTGGTAGTATAAATATCCGCTTCGAAACTAAGCAGCAATAAGTACAATTTCCCACACCGGGACTCGAACCCGGGTCTGCTGGGTGAGAGCCAGCTATCCTAACCGCCTAGACTATATGGGAAGGCTGACAGGAAAAAACTTTTAGATTTATATAAACACGTACAACCATCGCACACACGCAACGTCTATTTGGACAAAGAAAAGCTTCTTTCGATCAATCTTATCTCATCACAAGCCTTTGCAACGTACGCGGTCGTATCTGGCACCTCTTTAAGCATCTAGTGCGAATGCAAACATTTTACAAAAAGATACCGAGGTCGTGAGTAACAACTATAGATCCAAGCAGACCAAGTTCCCACGCAGACCAAGCTCTTTAAAAAAGAGCGCATGAGTTGGTAGTATAAATATCCGCTTCGAAACTAAGCAGCAATAAGTACAATGTTCCCACACCGGGACTCGAACCCGGGTCTGCTGGGTGAGAGCCAGCTATCCTAACCGCCTAGACTATATGGGAAGGCTGACAGGAAAAAACTTTTAGATTTATATAAACACGTACAACCATCGCACACACGCAACGTCTATTTGGACAAAGAAAGCTTCTTTCGATCAATCTTATCTCATCACAAGCCTTTGCAACGTACGCGGTCGTATCTGGCACTCTTTAAGCATCTAGTGCGAATGCAAACATTTTACAAAAAGATACCGAAGTCGTGAGTAACAACTATAGATCCAAGCACACCAAGCTCCCACGCAGACCAAGCTCCCACGCAGACCAAGCTCCCAAAAAAGAGCGCATGAGTTGGTAGTATAAATATCCGCTTCGAAACTAAGCAGCAATAAGTACAATGTTCCCACACCGGGACTCGAACCCGGGTCTGCTGGGTGAGAGCCAGCTATCCTAACCGCCTAGACTATATGGGAAGGCTGACAGGAAAAAACTTTTAGATTTATATAAACACGTACAACCATCGCACACACGCAACGTCTATTTGGACAAAGAAAAGCTTCTTTCGATCAATCTTATCTCATCACAAGCCTTTGCAACGTACGGGTCGTATCTGGCACCTCTTCAAGCATCTAGTGCGAATGCAAACATTTTACAAAAAGATACCGAGGTCGTGAGTAACAACTATAGATCCAAGCAGACCAAGTTCCCACGCAGACCAAGCTCCCTAAAAAAGAGCGCATGAGTTGGTAGTATAAATATCCGCTTCGAAACTAAGCAGCAATAAGTTCAATGTTCCCACACCGGGACTCGAACCCGGGTCTGCTGGGTGAGAGCCAGCTATCCTAACCGCCTAGACTATATGGGAAGGCTGACAGATAAAAAGTTTTAGATTTGTATAAACACGTACAACCATTTTCGGAAAAGGTTGGGGTGACGCCCTCCTTCCAAGCGCGGGGGCTAAATGCTCGCGCGCTTCGGGCAGGTGCTCTCGGGCATCTGCAGGTCTCTAACGGGTCTCACCCTCGACGCGACGGTCTCCAGCACCAGGGCGCCACCTGGGCTCTTACCAAGTCAGAACTACACAAAACTATGGAAGACCCTCACGACCTCGGTGCTGGCTGCACTGCCGCCGAACGAGACTCGACGTATGCGGACACCACTCTATGTCGTGGACTAGACATAGAGCCTAGCACGTGCATAACTTGGCAACGCGATAACGTAATACAATACAATACAATACGTACAACCATTGCATACACGCAACGTCTATTGGGACAAATAAAAGCTTCTTTCGTTCAATCTTATCTCATCACAAGCACTTGCAACGTATGCGCTCGAATCTGGCACCTCGTTAAGCATCTAGTGCGAATGCAAACATTTTACAAAAAGATACCGAGGTCGTGAGTAACAACTATAGATCCACGCAGACCAAGCTCCCACGCAGACCAAGCTCCACGCAGACCAAGCTCCCTAAAAAGAGCGCATGAGTTGGTAGTATAAATATCCGCTTCGAAACTAAGCAGCAATAAGTACAATGTTCCCACACCGGGACTCGAACCCGGGTCTGCTGGGTGAGAGCCAGCTATCCTAACCGCCTAGACTATATGGGAAGGCTGACAGGAAAAAACTTTTAGATTTATATAAACACGTACAACCATCGCACACACGCAACGTCTATTTGGACAAAGAAAAGCTTCTTTCGATCAATCTTGCTCATCACAAGCCTTTGCAACGTACGCGGTCGTATCTGGCACCTCTTTAAGCATCTAGTGCGAATGCAAACATTTAACAAAAAGATACCGAAGTCGTGAGTAACAACTATAGATCCACGCAGACCGCAAGCTGCCCAAAAAAGAGCGCATGAGTTGGTAGTATAAATATCCGCTTCGAAACTAAGCAGCAATAAGTACAATGTTCCCACACGCGGGACTCGAACCCGGGTCTGCTGGGTGAGAGCCAGCTATCCTAACCGCCTAGACTTATATGGAAGGCTGACAGAAAAAATTTTAGATTTATATAAACACGTACAACCATCGCACACACGCAACGTCAATTTGGACAAAGAAAAGCTTCTTTCGATCAATCTTATCTCATCACAAGCCTTTGCAACGTACGCGGTCGTATCTGGCACCTCTTTAAGCATCTAGTGCGAATGCAAACATTTTACAAAAAGATACCGAAGTCGTGAGTAACAACTATAGATCCAAGCAGACCAAGTCCCACGCAGACCAAGCTCCCAGCAGACCAAGCTCCCTAAAAAAGAGCGCATGAGTTGGTAGTATAAATATCCGCTTCGAAACTAAGCAGCAATAAGTACAATGTTCCCACACCGGACTCGAACCCGGGTCTGCTGGGTGAGAGCCAGCTATCCTAACCGCCTAGACTATATGGGAAGGCTGACAGGAAAAAACTTTTAGATTTATATAAACACGTACAACCATCGCACACACGCAACGTCTATTTGGACAAAGAAAAGCTTCTTTCGATCAATCTTATCTCATCACAAGCCTTTGCAACGTACGCGGTCGTATCTGGCACCTCTTTAAGCATCTAGTGCGAATGCAAACATTTTACAAAAAGTACCGAAGTCGTGAGTAACAACTATAGATCCAAGCAGACCAAGTTCCACGCAGACCAAGCTCTTTAAAAAAGAGCGCATGAGTTGGTAGTATAAATATCCGCTTCGAAACTAAGCAGCAATAAGTTCAATGTTCCCACACCGGGACTCGAACCCGGGTCTGCTGGGTGAAGCGCAGCTATCCTAACCGCCTAGGCTATATGGGAAGGCTGACAGATAAAAAGTTTTAGATTTGTATAAACACGTACAACCATTTCGGAAAAGGTTGGGGTGACGCCCTCCTTCCAAGCGCGGGGGCTAAATGCTCGCGCGCTTCGGGCAGGTGCTCTCGGGCATCTGCAGGTCTCTAACGGGTCTCACCTCGACGCGACGGTCTCCAGCACCAGGGCGCCACCTGGACTCTTACCAAGTCAGAACTACACAAAACTATGGAAGACCCTCACGGCCTCGGTGCTGGCTGCACTGCCGCCGAACGAGACTCGACGTATGCGGACACCACTCTATGTCGTGGACTAGACATAGAGCCTAGCACGTGCATAACTTGGCAACGCGATAACGTAATACAATACAATACAATACGTACAACCATTGCATACACGCAACGTCTATTGGGACAAATAAAAGCTTCTTTCGTTCAATCTTATCTCATCACAAGCACTTGCAACGTATGCGCTCGAATCTGGCACCTCGTTAAGCATCTAGTGCGAATGCAAACATTTTACAAAAAGATACCGAGGTCGTGAGTAACAACTATAGATCCACGCAGACCCAAGCTCCCCAAAAAAGAGCGCATGAGTTGGTAGTATAAATATCCGCTTCGAAACTAAGCAGCAATAAGTACAATGTTCCCACACCGGGACTCGAACCGGGTCTGCTGGGTGAGAGCCAGCTATCCTAACCGCCTAGACTATATGGGAAGGCTGACAGGAAAAAACTTTTAGATTTATATAAACACGTACAACCATCGCACACACGCAACGTCTATTTGGACAAAGAAAAGCTTCTTTCGATCAATCTTATCTCATCACAAGCCTTTGCAACGTACGCGGTCGTATCTGGCACCTCTTCAAGCATCTAGTGCGAATGCAAACATTTTACAAAAAGATACCGAGGTCGTGAGTAACAACTATAGATCCAAGCAGACCAAGCTCACGCAGACCAAGCTCCCACGCAGACAAGCTCCTAAAAAAGAGCGCATGAGTTGGTAGTATAAATATCCTTCGAAACTAAGCAGCAATAAGTTCAATGTTCCACACCGGGACTCGAACCCGGGTCTGCTGGGTGAGAGCCAGCTATCCTAACCGCCTAGACTATATGGGAAGGCTGACAGATAAAAAGTTTTAGATTTGTATAAACACGTACAACCATTTTCGGAAAAGGTTGGGGTGACGCCCTCCTTCCAAGCGCGGGGGCTAAATGCTCGCGCGCTTCGGGCAGGTGCTCTCGGGCATCTGCAGGTCTCTAACGGGTCTCACCCTCGACGCGACGGTCTCCAGCACCAGGGCGCCACCTGGGCTCTTACCAAGTCAGAACTACACAAAACTATGGAAGACCCTCACGACCTCGGTGCTGGCTGCACTGCCCGCCGAACGAGACTCGACGTATGCGGACACCACTCTATGTCGTGGACTAGACATAGAGCCTAGCACGTGCATAACTTGGCAACGCGATAACGTAATACAATACAATACAATACGTACAACCATTGCATACACGCAACGTCTATTGGG
This sequence comes from Plasmopara viticola, assembly GCA_001695595.3. Taxonomy (NCBI): domain Eukaryota; phylum Oomycota; class Peronosporomycetes; order Peronosporales; family Peronosporaceae; genus Plasmopara; species Plasmopara viticola. Next base: position 41,346 of record MBPM02000204.1, on the reverse strand, counting down.
ACAAATAAAAGCTTCTTTCGTTCAATCTTATCTCATCACAAGCTCTTGCAACGTATGCGCTCGAATCTGGCACCTCGTTAAGCATCTAGTGCGAATGCAAACATTTTACAAAAAGATACCGAGGTCGTGAGTAACAACTATAGATCCACGCAGACCAAGCTCCCACGCAGACCAAGCTCCCACGCAGACCAAGCTCCTAAAAAGAGCGCATGAGTTGGTAGTATAAATATCCGCTTCGAAACTAAGCAGCAATAAGTACAATGTTCCACACCGGGACTCGAACCGGGTCTGCTGGGTGAGAGCCAGCTATCCTAACCGCCTAGACTATATGGGAAGGCTGACAGGAAAAAACTTTTAGATTTATATAAACACGTACAACCATCGCACACACGCAACGTCTATTTGGACAAAGAAAAGCTTCTTTCGATCAATCTTGTCTCATCACAAGCCTTTGCAACGTACGCGGTCGTATCTGGCACCTCTTTAAGCATCTAGTGCGAATGCAAACATTTTACAAAAAGATACCGAGGTCGTGAGTAACAACTATAGATCCACGCAGACCAAGCTCCCAAAAAAAGAGCGCATGAGTTGGTAGTATAAATATCCGCTTCGAAACTAAGCAGCAATAAGTACAATGTTCCCACACCGGGACTCGAACCCGGGTCTGCTGGGTGAGAGCCAGCTATCCTAACCGCCTAGACTATATGGGAAGGCTGACAGAAAAAAACTTTTAGATTTATATAAACACGTACAACCATCGCACACACGCAACGTCAATTTGGACAAAGAAAAGCTTCTTTCGATCAATCTTATCTCATCACAAGCCTTTGCAACGTACGCGGTCGTATCTGGCACCTCTTTAAGCATCTAGTGCGAATGCAAACATTTTACAAAAAGATACCGAAGTCGTGAGTAACAACTATAGATCCAAGCAGACAAGTTCCCACGCAGACCAAGCTCCCACGCAGACCAAGCTCCCTAAAAAAGAGCGCATGAGTTGGTAGTATAAATATCCGCTTCGAAACTAAGCAGCAATAAGTACAATGTTCCCACACCGGGACTCGAACCGGGTCTGCTGGGTGAGAGCCAGCTATCCTAACCGCCTAGACTATATGGGAAGGCTGACAGGAAAAAACTTTTAGATTTATATAAACACGTACAACCATCGCACACACGCAACGTCTATTTGGACAAAGAAAAGCTTCTTTCGATCAATCTTATCTCATCACACAGCCTTTGCAACGTACGCGGTCGTATCTGGCACCTCTTTAAGCATCTAGTGCGAATGCAAACATTTTACAAAAGATACCGAAGTCGTGAGTAACAACTATAGATCCAAGCAGACCAAGTTCCCACGCAGACCAAGCTCTTTAAAAAAGAGCGCATGAGTTGGTAGTATAAATATCCGCTTCGAAACTAAGCAGCAATAAGTTCAATGTTCCCACACCGGGACTCGAACCCGGGTCTGCTGGGTGAGAGCCAGCTATCCTAACCGCCTAGGCTATATGGGAAGGCTGACAGATATAAAAGTTTTAGATTTGTATAAACACGTACAACCATTTTCGGAAAAGGTTGGGGTGACGCCCTCCTTCCAAGCGCGGGGCTAAATGCTCGCGCGCTTCGGGCAGGTGCTCTCGGGCATCTGCAGGTCTCTAACGGGTCTCACCCTCGACGCGACGGTCTCCAGCACCAGGGCGCCACCTGGGCTCTTACCAAGTCAGAACTACACAAAACTATGGAAGACCCTCACGGCCTCGGTGCTGGCTGCACTGCCCGCCGAACGAGACTCGACGTATGCGGACACCACTCTATGTCGCGGACTAGACATAGAGCCTAGCACGTGCATAACTTGGCAACGCGATAACGTAATACAATACAATACAATACGTACAACCATTGCATACACGCAACGTCTATTGGGACAAATAAAAGCTTCTTTCGTTCAATCTTATCTCATCACAAGCACTTGCAACGTATGCGCTCGAATCTGGCACCTCGTTAAGCATCTAGTGCGAATGCAAACATTTACAAAAAGATACCGAGGTCGTGAGTAACAACTATAGATCCACGCAGACCAAGCTCCCAAAAAAAGAGCGCATGAGTTGGTAGTATAAATATCCGCTTCGAAACTAAGCAGCAATAAGTACAATGTTCCCACACCGGGACTCGAACCCGGGTCTGCTGGGTGAGAGCCAGCTATCCTAACCGCCTAGACTATATGGGAAGGCTGACAGGAAAAAACTTTTAGATTTATATAAACACGTACAACCATCGCACACACGCAACGTCTATTTGGACAAAGAAAAGCTTCTTTCGATCAATCTTATCTCATCACAAGCCTTTGCAACGTACGCGGTCGTATCTGGCACCACTTTAAGCATCTAGCGCGAATGCAAACATTTTACAAAAAGATACCGAAGTCGTGAGTAACAACTATAGATCCACGCAGACCAAGCTCCCACGCAGACCAAGCTCCCACGCAGACCAAGCTCCCAAAAAAAGAGCGCATGAGTTGGTAGTATAAATATCCGCTTCGAAACTAAGCAGCAATAAGTACAATGTTCCCACACCGGGACTCGAACCCGGGTCTGCTGGGTGAGAGCCAGCTATCCTAACCGCCTAGACTATATGGGAAGGCTGACAGGAAAAAACTTTTAGATTTATATAAACACGTACAACCATCGCACACACGCAACGTCTATTTGGACAAAGAAAAGCTTCTTTCGATCAATCTTATCTCATCACAAGCCTTTGCAACGTACGCGGTCGTATCTGGCACCTCTTTAAGCATCTAGTGCGAATGCAAACATTTTACAAAAAGATACCGAGGTCGTGAGTAACAACTATAGATCCACGCAGACCAAGCTCCCACGCAGACCAAGCTCTTTAAAAAAGAGCGCATGAGTTGGTAGTATAAATATCCGCTTCGAAACTAAGCAGCAATAAGTACAATGTTCCCACACCGGGACTCGAACCGGGTCTGCTGGGTGAGAGCCAGCTATCCTAACCGCCTAGACTATATGGGAAGGCTGACAGGAAAATACTTTTAGATTTATATAAACACGTACAACCATCGCACACACGCAACGTCTATTTGGACAAAGAAAAGCTTCTTTCGATCAATCTTATCTCATCACAAGCCTTTGCAACGTACGCGGTCGTATCTGGCACCTCTTTAAGCATCTAGTGCGAATGCAAACATTTTACAAAAAGATACCGAAGTCGTGAGTACCAACTATAGATCCAAGCAGACCAAGTTCCCACGCAGACCAAGCTCCCTAAAAAAGAGCGCATGAGTTGGTAGTATAAATATCCGCTTCGAAACTAAGCAGCAATAAGTTCAATGTTCCCACACCGGGACTCGAACCCGGGTCTGCTGGGTGAGAGCCAGCTATCCTAACCGCCTAGGCTATATGGGAAGGCTGACAGATAAAAAGTTTTAGATTTGTATAAACACGTACAACCATTTTCGGAAAAGGTTGGGTGACGCCCTCCTTCCAAGCGCGGGGGCTAAATGCTCGCGCGCTTCGGGCAGGTGCTCTCGGGCATCTGCAGGTCTCTAACGGGTCTCACCCTCGACGCGACGGTCTCCAGCACCAGGGCGCCACCTGGGCTCTTACCAAGTCAGAACTACACAAAACTATGGAAGACCCCTACGGCCTCGGTGCTGGCTGCACTGCCCGCCGAACGAGACTCGACGTATGCGGACACCACTCTATGTCGTGGACTAGACATAGAGCCTAGCACGTGCATAACTTGGCAACGCGATAACGTAATACAATACAATACAATACGTACAACCATTGCATACACGCAACGTCTATTGGGACAAAGAAAAGCTTCTTTCGTTCAATCTTATCTCATCACAAGCACTTGCAAGTATGCGCTCGTAATCTGGACCTCTTTAAGCATCTAGTGCGAATGCAAACATTTTACAAAAAGATACCGAGGTCAAGAGTAACAACTATAGATCCACGCAGACCAAGCTCCCACGCAGACCAAGCTCCCAAAAAAAGAGCGCATGAGTTGGTAGTATAAATATCCGCTTCGAAACTAAGCAGCAATAAGTACAATGTTCCCACACCGGGACTCGAACCCGGGTCTGCTGGGTGAGAGCCAGCTATCCTAACCGCCTAGACTATATGGGAAGGCTGACAGGAAAAAACTTTTAGATTTATATAAACACGTACAACCATCGCACACACGCAACGTCTATTTGGACAAAGAAAAGCTTCTTTCGATCAATCTTATCACATCACAAGCCTTTGCAACGTACGCGGTCGTATCTGGCACCTCTTTAAGCATCTAGTGCGAATGCAAACATTTTACAAAAAGATACCGAAGTCGTGAGTAACAACTATAGATCCACGCCAGCCCAAGCTCCCAAAAAAGAGCGCATGAGTTGGTAGTATAAATATCCGCTTCGAAACTAAGCAGCAATAAGTACAATGTTCCCACACCGGGACTCGAACCCGGGTCTGCTGGGTGAGAGCCAGCTATCCTAACCGCCTAGACTATATGGGAAGGCTGACAGGAAAAAACTTTTAGATTTATATAAACACGTACAACCATCGCACACACGCAACGTCTATTATGGACAAAGAAAAGCTTCTTTCGATCAATCTTATCTCATCACAAGCCTTTGCAACGTACGCGGTCGTATCTGGCACCTTTAAGCATCTAGGCGCGAATGCAAACATTTTACAAAAAGATACCGAAGTCGTGAGTAACAACTATAGATCCACGCAGACCAAGCTCCCACGCAGACCAAGCTCCCACGCAGACCAAGCTCCCAAAAAGCTCTAAAAAAGAGCGCATGAGTTGGTAGTATAAATATCCGCTTCGAAACTAAGCAGCAATAAGTACAATGTTCCCACACCGGGACTCGAACCCGGGTCTGCTGGGTGAGAGCCAGCTATCCTAACCGCCTAGACTATATGGGAAGGCTGACAGGAAAAACTTTTAGATTTATATAAACACGTACAACCATCGCACACACGCAACGTCTATTTGGACAAAGAAAAGCTTCTTTCGATCAATCTTATCTCATCACAAGCCTTTGCAACGTACGCGGTCGTATCTGGCACCTCTTTAAGCATCTAGTGCGAATGCAAACATTTTACAAAAAGATACCGAAGTCGTGAGTACCAACTATAGATCCAAGCAGACCAAGTTCCCACGCAGACCAAGCTCCCTAAAAAAGAGCGCATGAGTTGGTAGTATAAATATCCGCTTCGAAACTAAGCAGCAATAAGTTCAATGTTCCCACACCGGGACTCGAACCCGGGTCTGCTGGGTGAGAGCCAGCTATCCTAACCGCCTAGGCTATATGGGAAGGCTGACAGATAAAAAGTTTTAGATTTGTATAAACACGTACAACCATTTTCGGAAAAGGTTGGGGTGACGCCCTCCTTCCAAGCGCGGGGGCTAAATGCTCGCGCGCTTCGGGCAGGTGCTCTCGGGCATCTGCAGGTCTCTAACGGGTCTCACCCTCGACGCGACGGTCTCCAGCACCAGGGCGCCACCTGGGCTCTTACCAAGTCAGAACTACACAAAACTATGGAAGACCCTCACGGCCTCGGTGCTGGCTGCACTGCCCGCCGAACGAGACTCGACGTATGCGGACACCACTCTATGTCGTGGACTAGACATAGAGCCTAGCACGTGCATAACTTGGCAACGCGATAACGTAATACAATACAATACAATACGTACAACCATTGCATACACGCAACGTCTATTGGGACAAAGAAAAGCTTCTTTCGTTCAATCTTATCTCATCAGCACTTGCATGCGCAAGCGCGCAAAGTATGCGCTCGTATCGGCACCTCTTTAAGCATCTAGTGCGAATGCAAACATTTTACAAAAAGATACCGAGGTCAAGAGTAACAACTATAGATCCCGCAGACCAAGCTCCACGCAGACCAAGCTCCCAAAAAAAGAGCGCATGAGTTGGTAGTATAAATCCGCTTCGAAACTAAGCAGCAATAAGTACAATGTTCCCACACCGGACTCGAACCCGGGTCTGCTGGGTGAGAGCCAGCTATCCTAACCGCCTAGACTATATGGGAAGGCTGACAGGAAAAAATTTTAGATTTATATAAACACGTACAACCATCGCACACACGCAACGTCTATTTGGACAAAGAAAAGCTTCTTTCGATCAATCTTATCACATCACAAGCCTTTGCAACGTACGCGGTCGTATCTGGCACCTCTTTAAGCATCTAGTGCGAATGCAAACATTTTACAAAAAGATACCGGAAGTCGTGAGTAACAACTATAGATCCACGCAGACCAAGCTCCAAAAAAGAGCGCATGAGTTGGTAGTATAAATATCCGCTTCGAAACTAAGCAGCAATAAGTACAATGTTCCCACACCGGGACTCGAACCGGGGTCTGCTGGGTGAGAGCCAGCTATCCTAACCGCCTAGACTATATATGGAAGGCTGACAGAAAAAAACTTTTAGATTTATATAAACACGTACAACCATCGCACACACGCAACGTCTATATGACAAAGAAAAGCTTCTTTCGATCAATCTTATCTCATCACAAGCCTTTGCAACGTACGCGGTCGTATCTGGCACCACTTTAAGCATCTAGCGCGAATGCAAACATTTTACAAAAAGATACCGAAGTCGTGAGTAACAACTATAGATCCAAGCAGACCAAGCTCCCACGCAGACCAAGCTCCCACGCAGACCAAGCTCCCAAAAAAGAGCGCATGAGTTGGTAGTATAATAATCCGCTTCGAAACTAAGCAGCAATAAGTACAATGTTCCCACACCGGGACTCGAACCCGGGTCTGCTGGGTGAGAGCCAGCTATCCTAACCGCCTAGACTATATGGGAAGGCTGACAGGAAAAAACTTTTAGATTTATATAAACACGTACAACCATCGCACACACGCAACGTCTATTTGGACAAAGAAAAGTTCTTTTCGATCAATCTTATCTTCATCACAAGCCTTTGCAACGTACGCGGTCGTATTCTGGCACCTCTTTAAGCATCTAGTGCGAATGCAAACATTTTTACAAAAAGATACCGAGGTCGTGAGTAACAACTATTAGATCCCACGCAGACCAAGCTCCCACGCAGACCAAGCTCTTTAAAAAAGAGCGCATGAGTTGGTAGTATAAATATCCGCTTCGAAACTAAGCAGCAATAAGTACAATGTTCCCACACCGGGACTCGAACCCGGGTCTGCTGGTGAGAGCCAGCTATCCTAACCGCCTAGACTATATGGAAGGCTGACAGGAAAAAACTTTAGATTTATATAAACACGTACAACCATCGCACACACGCAACGTCTATTTGGACAAAGAAAAGCTTCTTTCGATCAATCTTATCTCATCACAAAGCCTTTGCAACGTACGGTCGTATCTGGCACCTCTTTAAGCATCTAGTGCGAATGCAAACATTTTACAAAAAGATACCGAAGTCGTGAGTACCAACTATAGATCCAAGCAGACCAAGTTCCCACGCAGACCAAGCTCCCTAAAAAAGAGCGCATGAGTTGGTAGTATAAATATCCGCTTCGAAATTAAGCAGCAATAAGTTCAATGTTCCCACACCGGGACTCGAACCCGGGTCGGCTGGGTGAGAGCCAGCTATCCTAACCGCCTAGGCTATATGGGAAGGCTGACAGATAAAAAGTTTTAGATTTGTATAAACACGTACAACCATTTTCGGAAAAGGTTGGGGTGACGCCCTCCTTCCAAGCGCGGGGCTAAATGCTCGCGCGCTTCGGGCAGGTGCTCTCGGGCATCTGCAGGTCTCTAACGGGTCTCACCCTCGACGCGACGGTCTCCAGCACCAGGGCGCCACCTGGGCTCTTACCAAGTCAGAACTACACAAAACTATGGAAGACCCTCACGGCCTCGGTGCTGGCTGCACTGCCCGCCGAACGAGACTCGACGTATGCGGACACCACTCTATGTCGTGGACTAGACATAGAGCCTAGCACGTGCATAACTTGGCAACGCGATAACGTAATACAATACAATACAATACGTACAACCATTGCATACACGCAACGTCTATTGGGACAAAGAAAAGCTTCTTTCGTTCAATCTTATCTCATCACAAGCACTTGCAACGTATGCGCTCGTATCGGCACCTCTTTAAGCATCTAGTGCGAATGCAAACATTTTACAAAAAGATACCGAGGTCGTGAGTAAACAACTATATATCCACGCAGACCAAGCTCCCACGCAGACCAAGCTCCCAAAAAAGAGCGCATGAGTTGGTGTATAAATATCCGCTTCGAAACTAAGCAGCAATAAGTACAATGTTCCCACACCGGGACTCGAACCCGGGTCTGCTGGTGAGAGCCAGCTATCCTAACCGCCTAGACTATATGGAAGGCTGACAGGAAAAATTTTAGATTTATATAAACACGTACAACCATCGCACACACGCAACGTCTATTTGGACAAAGAAAAGCTTCTTTCGATCAATCTTATCTCATCACAAGCCTTTGCAACGTACGCGGTCGTATCTGGCACCACTTTAAGCATCTAGCGCGAATGCAAACATTTTACAAAAAGATACCGAAGTCGTGAGTAACAACTATAGATCCAAGCAAAGACCAAGTCCACGCAGACCAAGCTCCCTAAAAAAAGAGCGCATGAGTTGGTAGTATAAATATCCGCTTCGAAATTAAGCAGCAATAAGTACAATGTTCCCACACCGGGACTCGAACCCGGGTCTGCTGGGTGAGAGCCAGCTATCCTAACCGCCTAGACTATATGGGAAGGCTGACAGGAAAAAACTTTTAGTTTATATAAACACGTACAACCATCGCACACACGCAACGTCTATTTGGACAAAGAAAAGCTTCTTTCGATCAATCTTGTCTCATCACAAGCCTTTGCAACGTATGCGGTCGTATCTGGCACCACTTTAAGCATCTAGCGCGAATGCAAACATTTTACAAAAAGATACCGAAGTCGAGTAACAACTATAGATCCACGCAGACCAAGCTCCCACGCAGACCAAGCTCCCACGCAGACCAAGCTCCCAAAAAAAGAGCGCATGAGTTGGTAGTATAAATATCCGCTTCGAAACTAAGCAGCAATAAGTACAATGTTCCCACACCGGGACTCGAACCCGGGTCTGCTGGGTGAGAGCCAGCTATCCTAACCGCCTAGACTATATGGGAAGGCTGACAGGAAAAAACTTTTAGATTTATATAAACACGTACAAACCATCGCACACACGCAACGTCTATTTGGACAAAGAAAAGCTTCTTTCGATCAATCTTATCTCATCACAAGCCTTTGCAACGTATGCGGTCGTATCTGGCACCACTTTAAGCATCTAGCGCGAATGCAAACATTTTACAAAAAGATACCGAAGTCGCGAGTAACAACTATAATACGCAGACCAAGCTCCCACGCAGACCAAGCTCCCACGCAGACCAAGCTCCCAAAAAAGAGCGCATGAGTTGGTAGTATAAATATCCGCTTCAAAACTAAGCAGCAATAAGTACAATGTTCCCACACCGGGACTCGAACCCGGGTCTTGGGTGAGAGCCAGCTATCCTAACCGCCTAGACTATATGGGAAGGCTGACAGGAAAAAACTTTTAGATTTATATAAACACGTACAACCATCGACACACGCAACGTCTATTTGGACAAAGAAAAGCTTCTTTCGATCAATCTTATCTCATCACAAGCCTTTGCAACGTACGCGGTCGTATCTGGCACCTCTTTAAGCATCTAGTGCGAATGCAAACATTTTACAAAAAGATACCGAAGTCGTGAGTAACAACTATAGATCCAAGCAGACCAAGCTCCCACGCAGACCAAGCTCCCACGCAGACCAAGCCCCTCAAAAAAGAGCGCATGAGTTGGTAGTATAAATATCCGCTTTCGAAACTAAGCAGCAATAAGTACAATGTTCCCACACCGGGACTCGAACCCGGGTCTGCTGGTGAGAGCCAGCTATCCTAACCGCCTAGACTATAGGGAAGGCTGACAGGAAAAAACTTTTAGATTTATATAAACACGTACAACCATCGCACACACGCAACGTCTATTTGGACAAAGAAAAGCTTCTTTCGATCAATCTTATCTCATCACAAGCCTTTGCAACGTACGCGGTCGTATCTGGCACCACTTTAAGCATCTAGCGCGGATGCAAACATTTTACAAAAAGATACCGAAGTCGTGAGTAACAACTATAGATCCAAGCAGACCAAGCTCCCACGCAGACCAAGCTCAGACCAGCTCCCTAAAAAAGAGCGCATGAGTTGGTAGTATAAATATCCGCTTCGAAACTAAGCAGCAATAAGTACAATGTTCCCACACCGGGACTCGAACCCGGGTCTGCTGGGTGAGAGCCAGCTATCCTAACCGCCTAGACTATATGGGAAGGCTGACAGGAAAAAACTTTTAGATTTATATAAACACGTACAACCATCGCACACACGCAACGTCTATTTGGACAAAGAAAAGCTTCTTTCGATCAATCTTATCTCATCACAAGCCTTTGCAACGTACGCGGTCGTATCTGGCACCTCTTTAAGCATCTAGTGCGAATGCAAACATTTTACAAAAAGATACCGAAGTCGTGAGTAACAACTATAGATCCAAGCAGACCAAGTTCCCACGCAGACCAAGCTCCCTAAAAAAGAGCGCATGAGTTGGTAGTATAAATATCCGCTTCGAAACTAAGCAGCAATAAGTTCAATGTTCCCACACCGGGACTCGAACCCGGGTCTGCTGGGTGAGAGCCAGCTATCCTCACCGCCTAGACTATATGGGAAGGCTGACAGATAAAAAGTTTTTCGATTTATATAAACACGTACAACCATTTTCGGAAAAGGTTGGGGTGACACCCTCCTTCCAAGCGCGGGGGCCAAATGCTCGCGCGCTTCGGGCAGGTGCTCTCGGGCATCTGCAGGTCTCTAACGGGTCTCACCCTCGACGCGACGGTCTCCAGCACCAGGGCACCACCTCGGCTCTTACCAAGTCAGAACTACACAAAAACTATGGAAGACCCTCACGGCCTCGGTGCTGGCTGCACTGCCCGCCGAACGAGACTCGACGTATGCGGACACCACTCTATGTCGTGGACTAGACATAGAGCCTAGCACGTGCATAACTTGGCAACGGATAACGTAATACAATACAATACAATACGTACAACCATTGCATACACGCAACGTCTATTGGGACAAAGAAAAGCTTCTTTCGTTCAATCTTATCTCATCACAAGCACTTGCAACGTATGCGCTCGAATCTGGCACCTCGTTAAGCATCTAGTGCGAATGCAAACATTTTACAAAAAGATACCGAGGTCGTTGAAGTAACAACTATAGATCCACGCAGACCAAGCTCCCACGCAGACCAAGCTCCCAAATAAAGAGCGCATGAGTTGGTAGTATAAATATCCGCTTCGAAACTAAGCAGCAATAAGCACAATGTTCCCACACGGACTCGAAACCCGGGTCTGCTGGTGAGAGCCAGCTATCCTAACCGCCTAGACTATATGGGAAGGCTGACAGAAAAAAACTTTTAGATTTATATAAACACGTACAACCATCGCACACACGCAACGTCTATTTGGACAAAGAAAAGCTTCTTTCGATCAATCTTATCTCATCACAAGCCTTTGCAACGTACGCGGTCGTATCTGGCACCACTTTAAGCATCTAGCGCGAATGCAAACATTTTACAAAAAGATACCGAAGTCGTGAGTAACAACTATAGATCCAAGCAGACCAAGCTCCCACGCAGACCAAGCTCCCACGCAGACCAAGCTCCCACGCAGACCAAGCTCCCTAAAAAAGAGCGCATGAGTTGGTAGTATAAATATCCGCTTCGAAACTAAGCAGCAATAAGTACAATGTTCCCACAACGGGACTCAAACCCGGGTCTGCTGGGTGAGAGCCAGCTATCCTAACCGCCTAGACTATATGGGAAGGCTGACAGGAAAAAACTTTTAGATTTATATAAACACGTACAGCCATCGCACACACGCAACGTCTATTTGGACAAGGAAAGCTTCTTTTGATCAATCTTGTCTCATCACAAGCCTTTGCAACTTACGCGGTCGTATCTGGCACCACTTTAAGCATCTAGCGCGAATGCAAACATTTTACAAAAGATACCGAAGTCGTGAGTAACAACTATAGATCCAAGCAGACCAAGCTCCCACGCAGACCAAGCTCCCTAAAAAAGAGCGCATGAGTTGGTAGTATAAAATATCCGCTTCGAAACTAAGCAGCAATAAGTACAATGTTCCCACACCGGGACTCGAACCCGGGTCTGCTGGGTGAGAGCCAGCTATCCTAACCGCCTAGACTATATGGGAAGGCTGACAGGAAAAAACTTTTAGATTTATATAAACACGTACAACCATCGCACACACGCAACGTCTATTTGGACAAAGAAAAGCTTCTTTCGATCAATCTTATCTCATCACAAGCCTTTGCAACGTACGCGGTCGTATCTGGCACCTCTTTAAGCATCTAGTGCGAATGCAAACATTTTACAAAAAGATACCGAAGTCGTGAGTAAAAACTATAGATCAAGCAGACCAAGTTTCCCACGCAGACCAAGCTCCCTAAAAAAGAGCGCATGGGTTGGTAGTATAAATATCCGCTTCGAAACTAAGCAGCAATAAGTTCAATGTTCCCACACCGGGACTCGAACCCGGGTCTGCTGGGTGAGAGCCAGCTATCCTCACCGCCTAGACTATATGGAAGGCTGACAGATAAAAAGTTTTCGATTTATATAAACACGTACAACCATTTTCGGAAAAGGTTGGGGTGACGCCCTCCTTCCAAGCGCGGGGGCTAAATGCTCGCGCGCTTCGGGCAGGTGCTCTCGGGCATCTGCAGGTCTCTAACGGGTCTCACCCTCGACGCGACGGTCTCCAGCACCAGGGCACCACCTCGGCTCTTACCAAGTCAGAACTACACAAAACTATGGAAGACCCTCACGGCCTCGGTGCTGGCTGCACTGCCCGCCGAACGAGACTCGACGTATGCGGACACCACTCTATGTCGTGGACTAGACATAGAGCCTAGCACGTGCATAACTTTGGCAACGCGATAACGTAATACAATACAATACAATACGTACAACCATTGCATACACGCAACGTCTATTGGGACAAAGAAAAGCTTCTTTCGTTCAATCTTATCTCATCACAAGCACTTGCAACGTATGCGCTCGTATCTCGCACCTCTTTAAGCATCTAGCGCGAATGCAAACATTTTACAAAAAGATGCCGAAGTCGTGAGTAACAACTATAGATCCAAGCAGACCAAGCTCCCACGCAGACCAAGCTCCCACGCAGACCAAGCTCCCACGCAGACCAAGCTCCCACGCAGACAAGCTCCCTAAAAAAGAGCGCATGAGTTTGGTAGTATAAATATCCGCTTCGAAACTAAGCAGCAATAAGTACAATGTTCCCACACCGGGACTCGAACCCGGGTCTGCTGGGTGAGAGCCAGCTATCCTAACCGCCTAGACTATATGGGAAGGCTGACAGGAAAAAACTTTTTAGATTTATATAAACACGTACAACCATCGCACACACGCAGCTTCTATTTGGACAAAGAAAAGCTTCTTTCGATCAATCTTATCTCATCACAAGCCTTTGCAACGTACGCGGTCGTATCTGGCACCTCTTTAAGCATGTAGCGCGAATGCAAACATTTTACAAAAAGATACCGAAGTCGTGAGTAACAAAACTATAGATCCAAGCAGACCAAGCTCCCACGCAGACCAAGCTCCCACGCAGACCAAGCTCCCTAAAAAAGAGCGCATGAGTGGTAGTATAAATATCCGCTTCGAAACTAAGCAGCAATAAGTACAATGTTCCCACACCGGGACTCGAACCCGGGTCTGCTGGGTGAGAGCCAGCTATCCTAACCGCCTAGACTATATGGGAAGGCTGACAGGAAAAAACTTTTAGATTTATATAAACACGTACAACCATCGCACACACGCAACGTCTATTTGGACAAAGAAAAGCTTCTTTCGATCAATCTTATCTCATCACAAGCCTTTGCAACGTACGCGGTCGTATCTGGCACCACTTTAAGCATCTAGCGCGAATGCAAACATTTTACAAAAAAGATACCGAAAGTCGTGTATAACAACTATAGATCCAAGCAGACCAAGCTCCACGCAGACCAAGCTCCCACGCAGACCAAGCTCCCACGCAGACCAAGCTCCCTAAAAAAGAGCGCATGAGTTGGTAGTATAAATATCCGCTTCGAAACTAAGCAGCAATGAGTACAATGTTCCCACAACGGGACTCGAACCCGGGTCTGCTGGGTGAGAGCCAGCTATCCTAACCGCCTAGACTATATGGGAAGGCTGACAGGAAAAAACTTTTAGATTTATATAAACACGTACAACCATCGCACACACGCAACGTCTATTTGGACAAAGAAAAGCTTCTTTCGATCAATCTTATCTCATCACAAGCCTTTGCAACGTACGCGGTCGTATCTGGCACCTCTTTAAGCATCTAGTGCGAATGCAAACATTTTTACAAAAAGATACCGAAGTCGTGAGTAACAACTATAGATCCAAGCAGACCAAGTTCCCACGCAGACCAAGCTCCCTAAAAAAGAGCGCATGAGTTGGTAGTATAAATATCCGCTTCGAAATTAAGCAGCAATAAGTTCAATGTTCCCACACCGGGACTCGAACCCGGGTCTGCTGGGTGAGAGCCAGCTATCCTCACCGCCTAGACTATATGGGAAGGCTGACAGATAAAAAGTTTTCGATTTATATAAACACGTACAACCATTTTCGGAAAAGGTTGGGGTGACGCCCTCCTTCCAAGCGCGGGGGCTAAATGCTCGCGCGCTTCGGGCAGGTGCTCTCGGGCATCTGCAGGTCTCTAACGGGTCTCACCCTCGACGCGACGGTCTCCAGCACCAGGGCACCACCTCGGCTCTTACCAAGTCAGAACTACACAAAACTATGGAAGACCCTCACGGCCTCGGTGCTGGCTGCACTGCCCGCCGAACGAGACTCGACGTATGCGGACACCACTCTATGTCGTGGACTAGACATAGAGCCTAGCACGTGCATAACTTGGCAACGCGATAACGTAATACAATACAATACAATACGTACAACCATTGCATACACGCAACGTCTATTGGAACAAAGAAAAGCTTCTTTCGTTCAATCTTATCTCATCACAAGCACTTGCAACGTATGCGCTCGAATCTGGCACCTCGTTAAGCATCTAGTGCGAATGCAAACATTTTACAAAAAGATACCGAGGTCGTGAGTAACAACTATAGATCCACGCAGACCAAGCTCCCACGCAGACCAAGCTCCCAAAAAAAGAGCGCATGAGTTGGTAGTATAAATATCCGCTTCGAAACTAAGCAGCAATAAGTACAATGTTCCCACACCGGGACTCGAAACCCGGGTCTGCTGGGTGAGAGCCAGCTATCCTAACCGCCTAGACTATATGGGAAGGCTGACAGGAAAAAACTTTTAAATTTATATAAACACGTACAACCATCGCACACACGCAACGTCTATTTGGACAAAGAAAAGCTTCTTTCGATCAATCTTATCTCATCACAAGCCTTTGCAACGTACGCGGTCGTATCTGGCACCTCTTTAAGCATCTAGCGCGAATGCAAACATTTTACAAAAAGATACCGAAGTCTTGAGTAACAACTATAGATCCAAGCAGACCAAGCTCCCACGCAGACCAAGCTCCCACGCAGACCAAGCTCCCACGCAGACCAAGCTCCCTAAAAAAGAGCGCATGAGTTCGGTAGTATAGATATTCCGCTTCGAAACTAAGCAGCAATAAGAACAATGTTCCACACCGGGACTCGAACCCGGTCTGCTGGGTGAGAGCCAGCTATCCTAACCGCCTAGACTATATGGGAAGGCTGACAGGAAAAAACTTTTAGATTTATATAAACACGTACAACCATCGCACACACGCAACGTCTATTTGGACAAAGAAAAGCTTCTTTCGATCAATCTTATCTCATCACAAGCCTTTGCAACGTTACGCGTCGTATCTGGCACCTCTTTAAGCATCTAGTGCGAATGCAAACATTTTACAAAAAGATACCGAAGTCGTGAGTAACAACTATAGATCCAAGCAGACCAAGTTCCCACGCAGACCAAGCTCCCAAAAAAAGAGCGCATGAGTTGGTAGTATAAATATCCGCTTCGAAACTAAGCAGCAATAAGTACAATGTTCCCACACCGGGTCTCGAACCCGGGTCTGCTGGGTGAGAGCTAGCTATCCTAACCGCCTAGACTATATGGGAAGGCTGACAGAAAAAAACTTTTAGATTTATATAAACACGTACAACCATCGCACACACGCAACGTCTATTTGGACAAAGAAAAGCTTCTTTCGATCAATCTTATCTCATCACAAGCCTTTGCAACGTACGCGGTCGTATCTGGCACCACTTTAAGCATCTAGTGCGAATGCAAACATTTTACAAAAAGATACCGAAGTCGTGAGTAACAACTATAGATCCACGCAGACCAAGCTCCCACGCAGACCAAGCTCCCAAATAAAGAGCGCATGAGTTGGTAGTATAAATATCCGCTTCGAAACTAAGCAGCAATAAGCACAATGTTCCCACACCGGGACTCGAACCCGGGTCTGCTGGGTGAGAGCCAGCTATTCTAACCGCCTAGACTATATGGGAAGGCTGACAGGAAAAAACTTTTAGATTTATATAAACACGTACAACCATCGCACACACGCAACGTCTATTTGGACAAAGAAAAGCTTCTTTCGATCAATCTTGTCTCATCACAAGCCTTTGCAACTTACGCGGTCGTATCTCGCACCACTTTAAGCATCTAGCGCGAATGCAAACATTTTACAAAAAGATACCGAAGTCGTGAGTAACAACTATAGATCCAAGCAGACCAAGCTCCCACGCAGACCAAGCTCCCACGCAGACCAAGCTCCCACGCAGACCAAGCTCCCTAAAAAAGAGCGCATGAGTTGGTAGTATAAATATCCGCTTCGAAACTAAGCAGCAATAAGTACAATGTTCCCACACCGGGACTCGAACCCGGGTCTGCTGGGTGAGAGCCAGCTATCCTAACCGCCTAGACTATATGGGAAGGCTGACAGGAAAAAACTTTTAGATTTATATAAACACGTACAACCATCGCACACACGCAACGTCTATTTGGACAAAGAAAAGCTTCTTTCGATCAATCTTATCTCATCACAAGCCTTTGCAACGTACGCGATCGTATCTGGCACCACTTTAAGCATCTAGCGCGAATGCAAACATTTTACAAAAAGATACCGAAGTCGTGAGTAACAACTATAGATCCAAGCAGACCAAGCTCCCACGCAGACCAAGCTCCCACGCAGACCAAGCTCCCACGCAGACCAAGCTCCCAAAAAAAGAGCGCATGAGTTGGTAGTATAAATATCCGCTTCGAAACTAAGCAGCAATAAGTACAATGTTCCCACAC
Source organism: Plasmopara viticola (assembly GCA_001695595.3). Lineage (NCBI taxonomy): Eukaryota > Oomycota > Peronosporomycetes > Peronosporales > Peronosporaceae > Plasmopara > Plasmopara viticola. The sequence continues at coordinate 23,876 of MBPM02000204.1, read as the reverse complement.
CGGGACTCGAACCCGGGTCTGCTGGGTGAGAGCCAGCTATTCTAACCGCCTAGACTATATGGGAAGGCTGACAGGAAAAAACTTTTAGATTTATATAAACACGTACAACCATCGCACACACGCAACGTCTATTTGGACAAAGAAAAGCTTCTTTCGATCAATCTTGTCTCATCACAAGCCTTTGCAACTTACGCGGTCGTATCTCGCACCACTTTAAGCATCTAGCGCGAATGCAAACATTTTACAAAAAGATACCGAAGTCGTGAGTAACAACTATAGATCCAAGCAGACCAAGCTCCCACGCAGACCAAGCTCCCACGCAGACCAAGCTCCCACGCAGACCAAGCTCCCTAAAAAAGAGCGCATGAGTTGGTAGTATAAAATATCCGCTTCGAAACTAAGCAGCAATAAGTACAATGTTCCCACACCGGGACTCGAACCCGGGTCTGCTGGGTGAGAGCCAGCTATCCTAACCGCCTAGACTATATGGGAAGGCTGACAGGAAAAAACTTTTAGATTTATATAAACACGTACAACCATCGCACACACGCAACGTCTATTTGGACAAAGAAAAGCTTCTTTCGATCAATCTTATCTCATCACAAGCCTTTGCAACGTACGCGGTCGTATCTGGCACCTCTTTAAGCATCTAGCGCGAATGCAAACATTTTACAAAAAGATACCGAAGTCGTGAGTAACAACTATAGATCCAAGCAGACCAAGTTCCCACGCAGACCAAGCTCCCAAAAAAAGAGCGCATGAGTTGGTAGTATAAATATCCGCTTCGAAACTAAGCAGCAATAAGTACAATGTTCCCACACCGGGTCTCGAACCCGGGTCTGCTGGGTGAGAGCTAGCTATCCTAACCGCCTAGACTATATGGGAAGGCTGACAGAAAAAAACTTTTAGATTTATATAAACACGTACAACCATCGCACACACGCAACGTCTATTTGGACAAAGAAAAGCTTCTTTCGATCAATCTTATCTCATCACAAGCCTTTGCAACGTACGCGGTCGTATCTGGCACCACTTTAAGCATCTAGCGCGAATGCAAACATTTTACAAAAAGATACCGAAGTCGTGAGTAACAACTATAGATCCAAGCAGACCAAGCTCCCACGCAGACCAAGCTCCCACGCAGACCAAGCTCCCACGCAGACCAAGCTCCCTAAAAAAGAGCGCATGAGTTGGTAGTATAAATATCCGCTTCGAAACTAAGCAGCAATAAGTACAATGTTCCCACACCGGGACTCGAACCCGGGTCTGCTGGGTGAGAGCCAGCTATTCTAACCGCCTAGACTATATGGGAAGGCTGACAGGAAAAAACTTTTAGATTTATATAAACACGTACAACCATCGCACACACGCAACGTCTATTTGGACAAAGAAAAGCTTCTTTCGATCAATCTTGTCTCATCACAAGCCTTTGCAACTTACGCGGTCGTATCTCGCACCACTTTAAGCATCTAGCGCGAATGCAAACATTTTACAAAAAGATACCGAAGTCGTGAGTAACAACTATAGATCCAAGCAGACCAAGCTCCCACGCAGACCAAGCTCCCACGCAGACCAAGCTCCCACGCAGACCAAGCTCCCTAAAAAAGAGCGCATGAGTTGGTAGTATAAATATCCGCTTCGAAACTAAGCAGCAATAAGTACAATGTTCCCACACCGGGACTCGAACCCGGGTCTGCTGGGTGAGAGCCAGCTATCCTAACCGCCTAGACTATATGGGAAGGCTGACAGGAAAAAACTTTTAGATTTATATAAACACGTACAACCATCGCACACACGCAACGTCTATTTGGACAAAGAAAAGCTTCTTTCGATCAATCTTATCTCATCACAAGCCTTTGCAACGTACGCGGTCGTATCTGGCACCTCTTTAAGCATCTAGCGCGAATGCAAACATTTTACAAAAAGATACCGAAGTCGTGAGTAACAACTATAGATCCAAGCAGACCAAGTTTCCACGCAGACCAAGCTCCCTAAAAAAGAGCGCATGAGTTGGTAGTATAAATATCCGCTTCGAAACTAAGCAGCAATAAGTTCAATGTTCCCACACCGGGACTCGAACCCGGGTCTGCTGGGTGAGAGCCAGCTATCCTCACCGCCTAGACTATATGGGAAGGCTGACAGATAAAAAGTTTTAGGTTTATATAAACACGTACAACCATTTTCGGAAAAGGTTGGGGTGACGCCCTCCTTCCAAGCGCGGGGGCTAAATGCTCGCGCGCTTCGGGCAGGTGCTCTCGGGCATCTGCAGGTCTCTAACGGGTCTCACCCTCGACGCGACGGTCTCCAGCACCAGGGCACCATCTCGGCTCTTACCAAGTCAGAACTACACAAAACTATGGAAGACCCTCACGGCCTCGGTGCTGGCTGCACTGCCCGCCGAACGAGACTCGACGTATGCGGACACCACTCTATGTCGTGGACTAGACATAGAGCCTAGCACGTGCATAACTTGGCAACGCGATAACGTAATACAATACAATACAATACGTACAACCATTGCATACACGCAACGTCTATTGGGACAAAGAAAAGCTTCTTTCGTTCAATCTTATCTCATCACAAGCACTTGCAACGTATGCGCTCGAATCTGGCACCTCGTTAAGCATCTAGTGCGAATGCAAACATTTTACAAAAAGATACCGAGGTCGTGAGTAACAACTATAGATCCACGCAGACCAAGCTCCCACGCAGACCAAGCTCCCACGCAGACCAAGCTCCCAAAAAAAGAGCGCATGAGTTGGTAGTATAAATATCCGCTTCGAAACTAAGCAGCAATAAGTACAATGTTCCCACACCGGGTCTCGAACCCGGGTCTGCTGGGTGAGAGCTAGCTATCCTAACCGCCTAGACTATATGGGAAGGCTGACAGAAAAAAACTTTTAGATTTATATAAACACGTACAACCATCGCACACACGCAACGTCTATTTGGACAAAGAAAAGCTTCTTTCGATCAATCTTATCTCATCACAAGCCTTTGCAACGTACGCGGTCGTATCTGGCACCACTTTAAGCATCTAGCGCGAATGCAAACATTTTACAAAAAGATACCGAAGTCGTGAGTAACAACTATAGATCCAAGCAGACCAAGCTCCCACGCAGACCAAGCTCCCACGCAGACCAAGCTCCACGCAGACCAAGCTCCCAAAAAAAGAGCGCATGAGTTGGTAGTATAAATATCCGCTTCGAAACTAAGCAGCAATAAGTACAATGTTCCCACACCGGGACTCGAACCCGGGTCTGCTGGGTGAGAGCCAGCTATTCTAACCGCCTAGACTATATGGGAAGGCTGACAGGAAAAAACTTTTAGATTTATATAAACACGTACAACCATCGCACACACGCAACGTCTATTTGGACAAAGAAAAGCTTCTTTCGATCAACCTTGTCTCATCACAAGCCTTTGCAACTTACGCGGTCGTATCTCGCACCACTTTAAGCATCTAGCGCGAATGCAAACATTTTACAAAAAGATACCGAAGTCGTGAGTAACAACTATAGATCCAAGCAGACCAAGCTCCCACGCAGACCAAGCTCCCTTCGAAACTAAGCAGCAATAAGTACAATGTTCCCACACCGGGACTCGAACCCGGGTCTGCTGGGTGAGAGCCAGCTATCCTAACCGCCTAGACTATATGGGAAGGCTGACAGGAAAAAACTTTTAGATTTATATAAACACGTACAACCATCGCACACACGCAACGTCTATTTGGACAAAGAAAAGCTTCTTTCGATCAATCTTGTCTCATCACAAGCCTTTGCAACGTACGCGGTCGTATCTGGCACCTCTTCAAGCATCTAATGCGAATGCAAACATTTTACAAAAAGATACCGAGGTCGTGAGTAACAACTATAGATCCACGCAGACCAAGCTCCCACGCAGACCAAGCTCCCACGCAGACCAAGCTCCCAAAAAAAGAGCGCATGAGTTGGTAGTATAAATATCCGCTTCGAAACTAAGCAGCAATAAGTACAATGTTCCCACACCGGGACTCGAACCCGGGTCTGCTGGGTGAGAGCCAGCTATTCTAACCGCCTAGACTATATGGGAAGGCTGACAGGAAAAAACTTTTAGATTTATATAAACACGTACAACCATCGCACACACGCAACGTCTATTTGGACAAAGAAAAGCTTCTTTCGATCAACCTTGTCTCATCACAAGCCTTTGCAACTTACGCGGTCGTATCTCGCACCACTTTAAGCATCTAGCGCGAATGCAAACATTTTACAAAAAGATACCGAAGTCGTGAGTAACAACTATAGATCCAAGCAGACCAAGCTCCCACGCAGACCAAGCTCCCTTCGAAACTAAGCAGCAATAAGTACAATGTTCCCACACCGGACTCGAACCCGGGTCTGCTGGGTGAGAGCCAGCTATCCTAACCGCCTAGACTATATGGGAAGGCTGACAGGAAAAAACTTTTAGATTTATATAAACACGTACAACCATCGCACACACGCAACGTCTATTTGGACAAAGAAAAGCTTCTTTCGATCAATCTTGTCTCATCATAAGCCTTTGCAACGTACGCGGTCGTATCTGGCACCTCTTCAAGCATCTAATGCGAATGCAAACATTTTACAAAAAGATACCGAGGTCGTGAGTAACAACTATAGATCCACGCAGACCAAGCTCCCACGCAGACCAAGCTCCCACGCAGACCAAGCTCCCAAAAAAAGAGCGCATGAGTTGGTAGTATAAATATCCGCTTCGAAACTAAGCAGCAATAAGTACAATGTTCCCACACCGGGACTCGAACCCGGGTCTGCTGGGTGAGTGCCAGCTATCCTAACCGCCTAGACTATATGGGAAGGCTGACAGGAAAAAACTTTTAGATTTATATAAACACGTACAACCATCGCACACACGCAACGTCTATTTGGACAAAGAAAAGCTTCTTTCGATCAATCTTATCTCATCACAAGCCTTTGCAACGTACGCGGTCGTATCTGGCACCTCTTTAAGCATCTAGTGCGAATGCAAACATTTTACAAAATGATACCGAAGTCGTGAGTAACAACTATAGATCCAAGCAGACCAAGTTCCCACGCAGACCAAGCTCCCTAAAAAAGATCGCATGAGTTGGAAGTATAAATATCCGCTTCGAAACTAAGCAGCAATAAGTTCAATGTTCCCACACCGGGACTCGAACCCGGGTCTGCTGGGTGAGAGCCAGCTATCCTAACCGCCTAGGCTATATGGGAAGGCTGACAGATAAAAAGTTTTAGATTTGTATAAACACGTACAACCATTTTCGGAAAAGGTTGGGGTGACGCCCTCCTTCCAAGCGCGGGGGCTAAATGCTCGCGCGCTTCGGGCAGGTGCTCTCGGGCATCTGCAGGTCTCTAACGGGTCTCACCCTCGACGCGACGGTCTCTAGCACCAGGGCGCCACCTGGGCTCTTACCAAGTCAGAACTACACAAAACTATGGAAGACCCTCACGGCCTCGGTGCTGGCTGCACTGCCCGCCGAACGAGACTCGACGTATGCGGACACCACTCTATGTCGTGGACTAGACATAGAGCCTAGCACGTGCATAACTTGGCAACGCGATAACGTAATACAATACAATACAATACGTACAACCATTGCATACACGCAACGTCTATTGGGACAAAGAAAAGCTTCTTTCGTTCAATCTTATCTCATCACAAGCACTTGCAACGTATGCGCTCGTATCTGGCACCTCTTTAAGCATCTAGTGCGAATGCAAACATTTTACAAAAAGATACCGAGGTCGTGAGTAACAACTATAGATCCACGCAGACCAAGCTCCCAAAAAAAGAGCGCATGAGTTGGTAGTATAAATATCCGCTTCGAAACTAAGCAGCAATAAGTACAATGTTCCCACACCGGGACTCGAACCCGGGTCTGCTGGGTGAGAGCCAGCTATCCTCACCGCCTAGACTATATGGGAAGGCTGACAGGGAAAAACTTTTAGATTTATATAAACACGTACAACCATCGCACACACGCAACGTCTATTTGGACAAAGAAAAGCTTCTTCGATCAATCTTATCTCATCACAAGCCTTTGCAACGTACGCGGTCGTATCTGGCACCTCTTTAAGCATCTAGTGCGAATGCAAACATTTTACAAAAAGATACCGAAGTCGTGAGTAACAACTATAGATCCAAGCAGACCAAGTTCCCACGCAGACCAAGCTCCCACGCAGACCAAGCTCCCACGCAGACCAAGCTCCCTAAAAAAGAGCGCATGAGTTGGTAGTATAAATATCCGCTTCGAAATTAAGCAATAAGAACAATGTTCCCACACCGGGACTCGAACCCGGGTCTGCTGGGTGAGAGCCAGCTATCCTAACCGCCTAGACTATATGGGAAGGCTGACAGGAAAAAACTTTTAGATTTATATAAACACGTACAACCATCGCACACACGCAACGTCTATTTGGACAAAGAAAAGCTTCTTTCGATCAATCTTATCTCATCACAAGCCTTTGCAACGTACGCGGTCGTATCTGGCACCTCTTTAAGCATCTAGTGCGAATGCAAACATTTTACAAAAAGATACCGAAGTCGTGAGTAACAACTATAGATCCAAGCAGACCAAATTCCCACGCAGACCAAGCTCCCTAAAAAAGAGCGCATGAGTTGGTAGTATAAATATCCGCTTCGAAACTAAGCAGCAATAAGTTCAATGTTCCCACACCGGGACTCGAACCCGGGTCTGCTGGTGAGAGCCAGCTATCCTAACCGCCTAGGCTATATGGAAGGCTGACAGATAAAAAGTTTTAGATTTGTATAAACACGTACAACCATTTTCGGAAAAGGTTGGGGTGACGCCCTCGTTCCAAGCGCGGGGCTAAATACTCGCGCGCTTCGGGCAGGTGCTCTCGGGCATCTGCAGGTCTCTAACGGGTCTCACCCTCGACGCGACGGTCTCCAGCACCAGGGCGCCACCTGGGCTCTTACCAAGTCAGAACTACACAAAACTATGGAAGACCCTCACGGCCTCGGTGCTGGCTGCACTGCCCGCCGAACGAGACTCGACGTATGCGGACACCACTCTATGTCGTGGACTAGACATAGAGCCTAGCACGTGCATAACTTGGCAACGCGATAACGTAATACAATACAATACAATACGTACAACCATTGCATACACGCAACGTCTATTGGGACAAAGAAAAGCTTCTTTCGTTCAATCTTATCTCATCACAAGCACTTGCAACGTATGCGCTCGTATCTGGCACCTCTTTAAGCATCTAGTGCGAATGCAAACATTTTACAAAAAGATACCGAGGTCGTGAGTAACAACTATAGATCCACGCAGACCAAGCTCCCACGCAGACCAAGCTCCCAAAAAAAGAGCGCATGAGTTGGTAGTATAAATATCCGCTTCGAAACTAAGCAGCAATAAGTACAATGTTCCCACACCGGGACTCGAACCCGGGTCTGCTGGGTGAGAGCCAGCTATCCTAACCGCCTAGACTATATGGGAAGGCTGACAGGAAAAAACTTTTAGATTTATATAAACACGTACAACCATCGCACACACGCAACGTCTATTTGGACAAAGAAAAGCTTCTTTCGATCAATCTTATCTCATCACAAGCCTTTGCAACGTACGCGGTCGTATCTGGCACCTCTTTAAGCATCTAGTGCGAATGCAAACATTTTACAAAAAGATACCGAAGTCGTGAGTAACAACTATAGATCCAAGCAGACCAAGTTCCCACGCAGACCAAGCTCCCTAAAAAAGAGCGCATGAGTTGGTAGTATAAATATCCGCTTCGAAATTAAGCAGCAATAAGTTCAATGTTCCCACACCGGGACTCGAACCCGGGTCTGCTGGGTGAGAGCCAGCTATCCTAACCGCCTAGACTATATGGGAAGGCTGACAGGAAAAAACTTTTAGATTTATATAATCACGTACAATCATCGCACACACGCAACGTCTATTTGGACAAAGAAAAGCTTCTTTCGATCAATCTTATCTCATCACAAGCACTTGCAACGTATGCGCTCGTATCTGGCACCTCTTTAAGCATCTAGTGCGAATGCAAACATTTTACAAAAAGATACCGAAGTCGTGAGTAACAACTATAGATCCAAGCAGACCAAGCTCCCACGCAGACCAAGCTCCCACGCAGACCAAGCTCCCTAAAAAAGAGCGCATGAGTTGGTAGTATAAATATCCGCTTCGAAACTAAGCAGCAATAAGTACAATGTTCCCACACCGGGACTCGAACCCGGGTCTGCTGGGTGAGAGCCAGCTATCCTAACCGCCTAGGCTATATGGGAAGGCTGACAGGAAAAAAGTTTTAGATTTATATAAACACGTACAACCATCGCACACACGCAACGTCTATTTGGACAAAGAAAGCTTCTTTCGATCAATCTTATCTCATCACAAGCCTTTGCAACGTACGCGGTCGTATCTGGCACCTCTTTAAGCATCTAGTGCGAATGCAAACATTTTACAAAAAGATACCGAGGTCGTGAGTAACAACTATAGATCCACGCAGACCAAGCTCCCACGCAGACCAAGCTCCCACGCAGACCAAGCTCCCAAAAAAGAGCGCATGAGTTGGTAGTTTAAATATCCGCTTCGAAACTAAGCAGCAATAAGTACAATGTTCCCACACCGGGACTCGAACCGGGTCTGCTGGGTGAGAGCCAGCTATCCTAACCGCCTAGACTATATGGGAAGGCTGACAGGAAAAAACTTTTAGATTTATATAAACACGTACAACCATCGCACACACGCAACGTCTATTTGGACAAAGAAAAGCTTCTTTCGATCAATCTTATCTCATCACAAGCCTTTGCAACGTACGCGGTCGTACCTGGCACCTCTTTAAGCATCTAGTGCGAATGCAAACATTTTACAAAAAGATACCGAAGTCGTGAGTAACAACTATAGATCCAAGCAGACCAAGTTCCCACGCAGACCAAGCTTCCTAAAAAAGAGCGCATGAGTTGGTAGTATAAATATCCGCTTCGAAACTAAGCAGCAATAAGTTCAATGTTCCCACACCGGAACTCGAACCCGGGTCTGCTGGGTGAGAGCCAGCTATCCTAACCGCCTAGGCTATATGGGAAGGCTGACAGATAAAAAGTTTTAGATTTGTATAAACACGTACAACCATTTTCGGAAAAGGTTGGGGTGACGCCCTCCTTCCAAGCACGGGGGCTAAATGCTCGCGCGCTTCGGGCAGGTGCTCTCGGGCATCTGCAGGTCTCTAACGGGTCTCACCCTCGACGCGACGGTCTCCAGCACCAGGGCGCCACCTGGGCTCTTACCAAGTCAGAACTACACAAAACTATGGAAGACCCTCACGCCTCGGTGCTGGCTGCACTGCCCGCCGAACGAGACTCGACGTATGCGGACACCACTCTATGTCGTGGACTAGACATAGAGCCTAGCACGTGCATAACTTGGCAACGCGATAACGTAATACAATACAATACAATACGTACAACCATTGCATACACGCAACGTCTATTGGGACAAAGAAAAGCTTCTTTCGTTCAATCTTATCTCATCACAAGCACTTGCAACGTATGCGCTCGAATCTGGCACCTCGTTAAGCATCTAGTGCGAATGCAAACATTTTACAAAAAGATACCGAGGTCGTGAGTAACAACTATAGATCCACGCAGACCAAGCTCCCACGCAGACCAAGCTCCCAAAAAAAGAGCGCATGAGTTGGTAGTATAAATATCCGCTTCGAAACTAAGCAGCAATAAGTACAATGTTCCCACACCGGGACTCGAACCCGGGTCTGCTGGGTGAGAGCCAGCTATCCTAACCGCCTAGACTATATGGGAAGGCTGACAGGAAAAAACTTTTAGATTTATATAAACACGTACAACCATCGCACACACGCAACGTCTATTTGGACAAAGAAAAGCTTCTTTCGATCAATCTTATCTCATCACAAGCCTTTGCAACGTACGCGGTCGTATCTGGCACCACTTTAAGCATCTAGCGCGAATGCAAACATTTTACAAAAAGATACCGAAGTCGTGAGTAACAACTATAGATCCAAGCAGACCAAGCTCCCACGCAGACCAAGCTCCCACGCAGACCAAGCTCCCTAAAAAAAAACGCATGAGTTGGTAGTATAAATATCCGCTTCGAAACTAAGCAGCAATAAGTACAATGTTCCCACACCGGGACTCGAACCCGGGTCTGCTGGGTGAGAGCCAGCTATCCTAACCGCCTAGACTATATGGGAAGGCTGACAGGAAAAAACTTTTAGATTTATATAAACACGTACAACCATCGCACACACGCAACGTCTATTTGGACAAAGAAAAGCTTCTTTCGATCAATCTTGTCTCATCACAAGCCTTTGCAACGTACGCGGTCGTATCTGGCACCTCTTCAAGCATCTAATGCGAATGCAAACATTTTACAAAAAGATACCGAGGTCGTGAGTAACAACTATAGATCCAAGCAGACCAAGCTCCCACGCAGACCAAGCTCCCACGCAGACCAAGCTCCCTAAAAAAGAGCGCATGAGTTGGTAGTATAAATATCCGCTTCGAAACTAAGCAGCAATAAGTACAATGTTCCCACACCGGGACTCGAACCCGGGTCTGCTGGGTGAGAGCCAGCTATCCTAACCGCCTAGGCTATATGGGAAGGCTGACAGGAAAAAACTTTTAGATTTATATAAACACGTACAACCATCGCACACACGCAACGTCTATTTGGACAAAGAAAAGCTTCTTTCGATCAATCTTATCTCATCACAAGCCTTTGCAACGTACGCGGTCGTATCTGGCACCTCTTTAAGCATCTAGTGCGAATGCAAACATTTTACAAAAAGATACCGAGGTCGTGAGTAACAACTATAGATCCACGCAGACCAAGCTCCCACGCAGACCAAGCTCCCACGCAGACCAAGCTCCCAAAAAAAGAGCGCATGAGTTGGTAGTTTAAATATCCGCTTCGAAACTAAGCAGCAATAAGTACAATGTTCCCACACCGGGACTCGAACCCGGGTCTGCTGGGTAGACTATAGAAGGCTGACAGGAAAAAACTTTTAGATTTATTAAACACGTACAACCATCGCACACACGCAACGTCTATTTGGACAAAGAAAAGCTTCTTTCGATCAATCTTATCTCATCACAAGCCTTTGCAACGTACGCGTCGTATCTGGCACCTCTTTAAGCATCTAGTGCGAATGCAAACATTTTACAAAAAGATACCGAAGTCGTGAGTAACAACTATAGATCCAAGCAGACCAGCTCCCACGCCAAGCTCCCACGCAGACCAAGCTCCTAAAAAAGAGCGCATGAGTTGGTAGTATAAATATCCGCTTCGAAACTAAGCAGCAATAAGTACAATGTTCCCACACCGGGACTCGAACCCGGGTCTGCTGGGTGAGAGCCAGCTATCCTAACCGCCTAGACTATATGGGAAGGCTGACAGATAAAAAGTTTTAGATTTGTATAAACACGTACAACCATCGCACACACGCAACGTCTATTTGGACAAAGAAAAGCTTCTTTCGATCAATCTTATCTCATCACAAGCCTTTGCAACGTACGCGTCGTATCTGGCACCTCTTTAAGCATCTAGTGCGAATGCAAACATTTTACAAAAAGATACCGAAGTCGTGAGTAACAACTATAGATCCACGCAGACCAAGCTGCTCAAGCTCCCAAAAAAGAGCGCTTCGGGCAGGTGCTCTCGGGCATCTGCAGGTCTCTAACGGGTCTCACCCTCGACGCGACGGTCTCCAGCACCAGGGCGCCACCTGGGCTCTTACCAAGTCAGAACTACACAAAACTATGGAAGACCCTCACGGCCTCGGTGCTGGCTGCACTGCCCGCCGAACGAGACTCGACGTATGCGGACACCACTCTATGTCGTGGACTAGACATAGAGCCTAGCACGTGCATAACTTGGCAACGCGATAACGTAATACAATACAATACAATACGTACAACCATTGCATACACGCAACGTCTATTGGGACAAAGAAAAGCTTCTTTCGTTCAATCTTATCTCATCACAAGCACTTGCAACGTATGCGCTCGAATCTGGCACCTCGTTAAGCATCTAGTGCGAATGCAAACATTTTACAAAAAGATACCGAGGTCGTGAGTAACAACTATAGATCCACGCAGACCAAGCTCCCACGCAGACCAAGCTCCCAAAAAAAGAGCGCATGAGTTGGTAGTATAAATATCCGCTTCGAAACTAAGCAGCAATAAGTACAATGTTCCCACACCGGGACTCGAACCCGGGTCTGCTGGGTGAGAGCCAGCTATCCTAACCGCCTAGACTATATGGGAAGGCTGACAGGAAAAAACTTTTAGATTTATATAAACACGTACAACCATCGCACACACGCAACGTCTATTTGGACAAAGAAAAGCTTCTTCGATCAATCTTATCTCATCACAAGCCTTTGCAACGTACGCGGTCGTATCTGGCACCACTTTAAGCATCTAGCGCGAATGCAAACATTTTACAAAAAGATACCGAAGTCGTGAGTAACAACTATAGATCCAAGCAGACCAAGCTCCCACGCAGACCAAGCTCCCACGCAGACCAAGCTCCCTAAATAAAACGCATGAGTTGGTAGTATAAATATCCGCTTCGAAACTAAGCAGCAATAAGTACAATGTTCCCACACCGGGACTCGAACCCGGGTCTGCTGGGTGAGAGCCAGCTATCCTAACCGCCTAGACTATATGGGAAGGCTGACAGGAAAAAACTTTTAGATTTATATAAACACGTACAACCATCGCACACACGCAACGTCTATTTGGACAAAGAAAAGCTTCTTTCGATCAATCTTGTCTCATCACAAGCCTTTGCAACGTACGCGGTCGTATCTGGCACCTCTTCAAGCATCTAATGCGAATGCAAACATTTTACAAAAAGATACCGAGGTCGTGAGTAACAACTATAGATCCACGCAGACCAAGCTCCCACAGACCAAGCTCCCACGCAGACCTAGCTCCCACGCAGACCAAGCTCCCACGCAGACCAAGCTCCCAAAAAAAGAGCGCATGAGTTGGTAGTATAAATATCCGCTTCGAAACTAAGCAGCAATAAGAACAATGTTCCACACCGGGACTCGAACCCGGGTCTGCTGGGTGAGAGCCAGCTATCCTAACCGCCTAGACTATATGGGAAGGCTGACAGGAAAAAACTTTTAGATTTATATAAACACGTACAACATCGCACACACGCAACGTCTATTTGGACAAAGAAAAGCTTCTTTCGATCAATCTTATCTCATCACAAGCCTTTGCAACGTACGCGGTCGTCACAAGCCTTTGCAACGTACGCGGTCGTATCTGGCACTCTTTAAGCATCTAGTGCGAATGCAAACATTTTACAAAAAGATACCGAAGTCGTGAGTAACAACTATAGATCCAAGCAGACCAAGTTCCCACGCAGACCAAGCTCCCTAAAAAAGAGCGCATGAGTTGGTAGTATAAATATCCGCTTCGAAACTAAGCAGCAATAAGTTCAATGTTCCCACACCGGGACTCGAACCCGGGTCTGCTGGGTGAGAGCCAGCTATCCTAACCGCCTAGGCTATATGGGAAGGCTGACAGGAAAAAACTTTTAGATTTATATAAACACGTACAACCATCGCACACACGCAACGTCTATTTGGACAAAGAAAAGCTTCTTTCGATCAATCTTATCTCATCACAAGCCTTTGCAACGTACGCGTCGTATCTGGCACCTCTTTAAGCATCTAGTGCGAATGCAAACATTTTACAAAAAGATACCGAGGTCGTGAGTAACAACTATAGATCCACGCAGACCAAGCTCCCACGCAGACCAAGCTCCCACGCAGACCAAGCTCCCAAAAAAAGAGCGCATGAGTTGGTAGTTTAAATATCCGCTTCGAAACTAAGCAGCAATAAGTACAATGTTCCCACACCGGGACTCGAACCCGGGTCTGCTGGGTGAGAGCCAGCTATCCTAACCGCCTAGACTATATGGGAAGGCTGACAGGAAAAAACTTTTAGATTTATATAAACACGTACAACCATCGCACACACGCAACGTCTATTTGGACAAAGAAAAGCTTCTTTCGATCAATCTTATCTCATCACAAGCCTTTGCAACGTACGCGGTCGTACCTGGCACCTCTTTAAGCATCTAGTGCGAATGCAAACATTTTACAAAAAGATATTGAAGTCGTGAGTAACAACTATAGATCCAAGCAGACCAAGTTCCCACGCAGACCAAGCTTCCTAAAAAAGAGCGCACGAGTTGGTAGTATAAATATCCGCTTCGAAACTAAGCAGCAATAAGTTCAATGTTCCCACACCGGAACTCGAACCCGGGTCTGCTGGGTGAGAGCCAGCTATCCTAACCGCCTAGGCTATATGGGAAGGCTGACAGATAAAAAGTTTTAGATTTGTATAAACACGTACAACCATTTTCGGAAAAGGTTGGGGTGACGCCCTCCTTCCAAGCACGGGGGCTAAATGCTCGCGCGCTTCGGGCAGGTGCTCTCGGGCATCTGCAGGTCTCTAACGGGTCTCACCCTCGACGCGACGGTCTCCAGCACCAGGGCGCCACCTGGGCTCTTACCAAGTCAGAACTACACAAAACTATGGAAGACCCTCACGGCCTCGGTGCTGGCTGCACTGCCCGCCGAACGAGACTCGACGTATGCGGACACCACTCTATGTCGTGGACTAGACATAGAGCCTAGCACGTGCATAACTTGGCAACGCGATAACGTAATACAATACAATACAATACGTACAACCATTGCATACACGCAACGTCTATTGGGACAAAGAAAAGCTTCTTTCGTTCAATCTTATCTCATCACAAGCACTTGCAACGTATGCGCTCGTATCTGGCACCTCTTTAAGCATCTAGTGCGAATGCAAACATTTTACAAAAAGATACCGAGGTCGTGAGTAACAACTATAGATCCAGCAGACCAAGCTCCCACGCAGACCAAGCTCCACGCAGACCAAGCTCCCTAAATTAAAACGCATGAGTTGGTAGTATAAATATCCGCTTCGAAACTAAGCAGCAATAAGTACAATGTTCCCACACCGGGACTCGAACCCGGGTCTGCTGGGTGAGAGCCAGCTATCCTAACCGCCTAGACTATATGGGAAGGCTGACAGGAAAAAACTTTTAGATTTATATAAACACGTACAACCATCGCACACACGCAACGTCTATTTGGACAAAGAAAAGCTTCTTTCGATCAATCTTGTCTCATCACAAGCCTTTGCAACGTACGCGGTCGTATCTGGCACCTCTTCAAGCATCTAATGCGAATGCAAACATTTTACAAAAAGATACCGAGGTCGTGAGTAACAACTATAGATCCACGCAGACCAAGCTCCCACGCAGAGCAAGCTCCCACGCAGACCAAGCTCCTCGCAGACCAAGCTCCCAAAAAAAGAGCGCATGAGTTGGTAGTATAAATATCCGCTTCGAAACTAAGCAGCAATAAGTACAATGTTCCCACACCGGGACTCGAACCCGGGTCTGCTGGGTGAGAGCCAGCTATCCTAACCGCCTAGACTATATGGGAAGGCTGACAGGAAAAAACTTTTAGATTTATATAAACACGTACAAACATCGCACACACGCAACGTCTATTTGGACAAAGAAAAGCTTCTTTCGATCAATCTTATCTCATCACAAGCCTTTGCAACGTACGCGGTCGTATCTGGCACCTCTTTAAGCATCTAGTGCGAATGCAAACATTTTACAAAAAGATACCGAAGTCGTGAGTAACAACTATAGATCCAAGCAGACCAAGTTCCCACGCAGACCAAGCTCCCTAAAAAAGAGCGCATGAGTTGGTAGTATAAATATCCGCTTCGAAACTAAGCAGCAATAAGTTCAATGTTCCCACACCGGGACTCGAACCCGGGTCTGCTGGGTGAGAGCCAGCTATCCTAACCGCCTAGGCTATATGGGAAGGCTGACAGATAAAAAGTTTTAGATTTGTATAAACACGTACAACCATTTTCGGAAAAGGTTGGGGTGACGCCTCCTTCCAAGCGCGGGGGCTAAATGCTCGCGCGCTTCGGGCAGGTGCTCTCGGGCATCTGCAGGTCTCTAACGGGTCTCACCCTCGACGCGACGGTCTCTAGCACCAGGGCGCCACCTGGGCTCTTACCAAGTCAGAACTACACAAAACTATGGAAGACCCTCACGGCCTCGGTGCTGGCTGCACTGCCCGCCGAACGAGACTCGACGTATGCGGACACCACTCTATGTCGTGGACTAGACATAGAGCCTAGCACGTGCATAACTTGGCAACGCGATAACGTAATACAATACAATACAATACGTACAACCATTGCATACACGCAACGTCTATTGGGACAAAGAAAAGCTTCTTTCGTTCAATCTTATCTCATCACAAGCACTTGCAACGTATGCGCTCGTATCTGGCACCTCTTAAGCATCTAGTGCGAATGCAATTATTTTACAAAAAGATACCGAGGTCGTGAGTAACAACTATAGATCCACGCAGACCAAGCTCCCACGCAGACCAAGCTCCCAAAAAAAGAGCGCATGAGTTGGTCGTATAAATATCCGCTTCGAAACTAAGCAGCAATAAGTACAATGTTCCCACACCGGGACTCGAACCCGGGTCTGCTGGGTGAGAGCCAGCTATCCTAACCGCCTAGACTATATGGGAAGGCTGACAGGGAAAAACTTTTAGATTTATATAAACACGTACAACCATCGCACACACGCAACGTCTATTTGGACAAAGAAAAGCTTCTTTCGATCAATCTTGTCTCATCACAAGCCTTTGCAACGTACGCGGTCGTATCTGGCACCACTTTAAGCATCTAGTGCGAATGCAAACATTTTACGAAAAGATACCGAAGTCGTGAGTAACAACTATAGATCCAAGCAGACCAAGTTCCCACGCAGACCAAGCTCCCTAAAAAAGAGCGCATGAGTTGGTAGTATAAATATCCGCTTCGAAACTAAGCAGCAATAAGTTCAATGTTCCCACACCGGGACTCGAACCCGGGTCTGCTGGGTGAGAGCCAGCTATCCTAACCGCCTAGGCTATATGGGAAGGCTGACAGATAAAAAGTTTTAGATTTGTATAAACACGTACAACCATTTTCGGAAAAGGTTGGGGTGACGCCCTCCTTCCAAGCGCGGGGGCTAAATGCTCGCGCGCTTCGGGCAGGTGCTCTCGGGCATCTGCAGGTCTCTAACGGGTCTCACCCTCGACGCGACGGTCTCTAGCACCAGGGCGCCACCTGGGCTCTTACCAAGTCAGAACTACACAAAACTATGGAAGACCCTCACGGCCTCGGTGCTGGCTGCACTGCCGCCGAACGAGACTCGACGTATGCGGACACCACTCTATGTCGTGGACTAGACATAGAGCCTAGCACGTGCATAACTTGGCAACGCGATAACGTAATACAATACAATACAATACGTACAACCATTGCATACACGCAACGTCTATTGGGACAAAGAAAAGCTTCTTTCGTTCAATCTTATCTCATCACAAGCACTTGCAACGTATGCGCTCGTATCTGGCACCTCTTTAAGCATCTAGTGCGAATGCAAACATTTTACAAAAAGATACCGAGGTCGTGAGTAACAACTATAGATCCACGCAGCAAGTCCCACGCAGACCAAGCTCCCACGCAGACCAAGCTCCCAAAAAAAGAGCGCATGAGTTGGTAGTATAAATATCCGCTTCGAAACTAAGCAGCAATAAGTACAATGTTCCCACACCGGGACTCGAACCCGGGTCTGCTGGGTGAGAGCCAGCTATCCTAACCGCCTAGACTATATGGAAGGCTGACAGGGAAAAACTTTTAGATTTATATAAACACGTACAACCATCGCACACACGCAACGTCTATTTGGACAAAGAAAAGCTTCTTTCGATCAATCTTATCTCATCACAAGCCTTTGCAACGTACGGATCGTATCTGGCACCTCTTTAAGCATCTAGTGCGAATGCAAACATTTTACAAAAAGATACCGAAGTCGTGAGTAACAACTATAGATCCAAGCAGACCAAGTTCCCACGCAGACCAAGCTCCCTAAAAAAGAGCGCATGAGTTGGTAGTATAAATATCCGCTTCGAAATTAAGCAGCAATAAGTTCAATGTTCCCACACCGGGACTCGAACCCGGGTCTGCTGGGTGAGAGCCAGCTATCCTAACCGCCTAGACTATATGGGAAGGCTGACAGGAAAAAACTTTTAGATTTATATAAACACGTACAACCATCGCAAACACGCAACGTCTATTTGGACAAAGAAAAGCTTCTTTCGATCAATCTTATCTCATCACAAGCCTTTGCAACGTACGCGGTCGTATCTGGCACCTCTTTAAGCATCTAGTGCGAATGCAAACATTTTACAAAAAGATACCGAAGTCGTGAGTAACAACTATAGATCCAAGCAGACCAAATTCCCACGCAGACCAAGCTCCCTAAAAAAGAGCGCATGAGTTGGTAGTATAAATATCCGCTTCGAAACTAAGCAGCAATAAGTTCAATGTTCCCACACCGGGACTCGAACCCGGGTCTGCTGGGTGAGAGCCAGCTATCCTAACCGCCTAGACTATATGGGAAGGCTGACAGATAAAAAGTTTTAGATTTGTATAAACACGTACAACCATTTTCGGAAAAGGTTGGGGTGACGCCCTCCTTCCAAGCGCGGGGGCTAAATACTCGCGCGCTTCGGGCAGGTGCTCTCGGGCATCTGCAGGTCTCTAACGGGTCTCACCTCGACGCGACGGTCTCCAGCACCAGGGCGCCACCTGGGCTCTTACCAAGTCAGAACTACACAAAACTATGGAAGACCCTCACGGCCTCGGTGCTGGCTGCACTGCCCGCCGAACGAGACTCGACGTATGCGGACACCACTCTATGTCGTGGACTAGACATAGAGCCTAGCACGTGCATAACTTGGCAACGCGAAACGTAATACAATACAATACAATACGTACAACCATTGCATACACGCAACGTCTATTGGGACAAAGAAAAGCTTCTTTCGTTCAATCTTATCTCATCACAAGCACTTGCAACGTATGCGCTCGTATCTGGCACCTCTTTAAGCATCTAGTGCGAATGCAAACATTTTACAAAAAGATACCGAGGTCGTGAGTAACAACTATAGATCCACGCAGACCAAGCTCCCACGCAGACCAAGCTCCCACGCAGACCAAGCTCCCAAAAAAAGAGCGCATGAGTTGGTAGTATAAATATCCGCTTCGAAACTAAGCAGCAATAAGTACAATGTTCCCACACCGGGACTCGAACCCGGGTCTGCTGGGTGAGAGCCAGCTATCCTAACCGCCTAGACTATATGGGAAGGCTGACAGGAAAAAACTTTTAGATTTATATAAACACGTACAACCATCGCACACACGCAACGTCTATTTGGACAAAGAAAAGCTTCTTTCGATCAATCTTATCTCATCACAAGCCTTTGCAACGTACGCGGTGTATCTGGCACCTCTTTAAGCATCTAGCGCGAATGCAAACATTTTACAAAAAGATACCGAAGTCGTGAGTAACAACTATAGATCCAAGCAGACCAAGTTCCCACGCAGACCAAGCTCCCTAAAAAAGAGCGCATGAGTTGGTAGTATAAATATCCGCTTCGAAACTAAGCAGCAATAAGTACAATGTTCCCACACCGGGACTCGAACCCGGGTCTGCTGGGTGAGAGCCAGCTATCCTAACCGCCTAGACTATATGGGAAGGCTGACAGGAAAAAACTTTTAGATTTATATAAACACGTACAACCATCGCACACACGCAACGTCTATTTGGACAAAGAAAAGCTTCTTTCGATCAATCTTATCTCATCACAAGCCTTTGCAACGTACGCGATCGTATCTGGCACCTCTTTAAGCATCTAGTGCGAATGCAAACATTTTACAAAAAGATACCGAAGTCGTGAGTAACAACTATAGATCCAAGCAGACCAAGCTCCCACGCAGACCAAGCTCCCTAAAAAAGAGCGCATGAGTTGGTAGTATAAATATCCGCTTCGAAATTAAGCAGCAATAAGTTCAATGTTCCCACACCGGGACTCGAACCCGGGTCTGCTGGGTGAGAGCCAGCTATCCTAACCGCCTAGACTATATGGGAAGGCTGACAGGAAAAAACTTTTAGATTTATATAAACACGTACAACCATCGCACACACGCAACGTCTATTTGGACAAAGAAAAGCTTCTTTCGATCAATCTTATCTCATCACAAGCCTTTGCAACGTACGCGGTCGTATCTGGCACCTCTTTAAGCATCTAGTGCGAATGCAAACATTTTACAAAAAGATACCGAAGTCGTGAGTAACAACTATAGATCCAAGCAGACCAAAGTTCCCACGCAGACCAAGCTCCCTAAAAAAGAGCGCATGAGTTGGTAGTATAAATATCCGCTTCGAAACTAAGCAGCAATAAGTTCAATGTTCCCACACCGGGACTCGAACCCGGGTCTGCTGGGTGAGAGCCAGCTATCCTAACCGCCTAGACTATATGGGAAGGCTGACAGATAAAAAGTTTTAGATTTGTATAAACACGTACAACCATTTTCGGAAAAGGTTGGGGTGACGCCTCCTTCCAAGCGCGGGGGCTAAATGCTCGCGCGCTTCGGGCAGGTGCTCTCGGGCATCTGCAGGTCTCTAACGGGTCTCACCCTCGACGCGACGGTCTCCAGCACCAGGGCGCCACCTGGGCTCTTACCAAGTCAGAACTACACAAAACTATGGAAGACCCTCACGGCCTCGGTGCTGGCTGCACTGCCCGCCGAACGAGACTCGACGTATGCGGACACCACTCTATGTCGTGGACTAGACATAGAGCCTAGCACGTGCATAACTTGGCAACGCGATAACGTAATACAATACAATACAATACGTACAACCATTGCATACACGCAACGTCTATTGGGACAAAGAAAAGCTTCTTTCGTTCAATCTTATCTCATCACAAGCACTTGCAACGTATGCGCTCGTATCTGGCACCTCTTTAAGCATCTAGTGCGAATGCAATTATTTTACAAAAAGATACCGAGGTCGTGAGTAACAACTATAGATCCAAGCAGACCAAGTTCCCACGCAGACCAAGCTCCCTAAAAAAGAGCGCATGAGTTGGTAGTATAAATATCCGCTTCGAAATTAAGCAGCAATAAGTTCAATGTTCCCACACCGGGACTCGAACCCGGGTCTGCTGGGTGAGAGCCAGCTATCCTAACCGCCTAGACTATATGGGAAGGCTGACAGGAAAAAACTTTTAGATTTATATAAACACGTACAACCATCGCAAACACGCAACGTCTATTTGGACAAAGAAAAGCTTCTTTCGATCAATCTTATCTCATCAAAGCTTTGCAACGTACGCGGTCGTATCTCTTTAAGCATCTAGTGCGAATGCATTTTACAAAAAGATACCGAAGTCGTGAGTAACAACTATAGATCCAAGCAGACCAATTCCACGCAGACCAAGCTCCCTAAAAAAGAGCGCATGAGTTGGTAGTATAAATATCCGCTTGAAACTAAGCAGCAATAAGTTCAATGTTCCCACACCGGGACTCGAACCCGGGTCTGCTGGGTGAGAGCCAGCTATCCTAACGCCTAGACTATATGGGAAGGCTGACAGATAAAAAGTTTTAGATTTGTATAAAACGTACACCATTTTCGGAAAAGGTTGGGGTGACGCCCTCCTTCAAGCGCGGGGGCTAAATGCTCGCGCGCTTCGGGCAGGTGCTCTCGGCATCTGCAGGTCTCTAACGGGTCTCACCCTCGACGCGACGGTCTCTAGCACCAGGGCGCCACCTGGGCTCTTACCAAGTCAGAACTACACAAAACTATGGAAGACCTCACGGCCTCGGTGCTGGCTGCACTGCCCGCCGAACGAGACTCGACGTATGCGGACACCATCTATGTCGTGGACTAGACATAGAGCCTAGCACGTGCATAACTTTGGCAACGCGATAAACGTAATACAATACAATACAATACGTACAACCATTGCATACACGCAACGTCTATTGGGAAGAAAAGCTTCTTCGTTCAATCTTATCTCATCACAAGCACTTGCAACGTATGCGCTCGATCTGGCACCTCTTAAGCATCTAGTGCGAATGCAATTATTTTACAAAAGATACGAGGTCGTGAGTAACAACTATAGATCGCACTGCAGACCAAGCTCCCACGCAGACCAAGC
The DNA here is from genome assembly GCA_001695595.3 of Plasmopara viticola. Taxonomy (NCBI): domain Eukaryota; phylum Oomycota; class Peronosporomycetes; order Peronosporales; family Peronosporaceae; genus Plasmopara; species Plasmopara viticola. The sequence continues at coordinate 1,680 of MBPM02000204.1, read as the reverse complement.
TCCAAAAAAAGAGCGCATGAGTTGGTCGTATAAATATCCGCTTCGAAACTAAGCAGCAATAAGTACAATGTTCCCACACCGGGACTCGAACCCGGGTCTGCTGGGTGAGAGCCAGCTATCCTAACGCCTAGACTATATGGGAAGGCTGACGGGAAAAACTTTTAGATTTATATAAACACGTACAACCATCGCACACACGCAACGTCTATTTGGACAAAGAAAAGCTTCTTTCGATCAATCTTATCTCATCACAAGCCTTTGCAACGTACGCGGTCGTATCTGGCACACTTTAAGCATCTAGTGCGAATGCAAACATTTTACGAAAAGATACGAAGTCGTGAGTAAAACTATAGATCCAAGCAGACCAAGTTCCACGGCAGACCAAGCTCCCTAAAAAGAGCGCATGAGTTGGTAGTATAAATATCCGCTTCGAAACTAAGCAGCAATAAGTTCAATGTTCCGCACACCGGGACTCGAACCCGGGTCTGCTGGGTGAGAGCCAGCTATCCTAACCGCCTAGGTATATTGGGAAGGCTGACAGATAAAAGTTTTAGATTTGTTAAACACGTACAACCATTTTCGGAAAAGGTTGGGGTGACGCCGCTCCTTCCAAGCGCGGGGGCTAAATGCTCGCGCGCTTCGGGCAGGTGCTCTCGGGCATCGCAGGTCTCTAACGGGTCTCACCTCGACGCGACGGTCTCTAGCACCAGGGCGCCACCTGGGCTCTTACCAAGTCAGAACTACACAAAACTATGAAGACCCTCACGGCCTCGGTGCTGGCTGCACTGCGCCGAACGAGACTCGACGTATGCGGACACCACTCTATGTCGTGGACTAGACATAGAGCCTAGCGTGCATAACTTGGCAACCGATAACGTAATACAATACAATACAATACGTAAACCATTGCATACACGCAACGTCTATTGGGACAAAGAAAAGCTTCTTTCGTTCAATCTTATCTCATCACAAGCACTTGCAACGTATGCGCTCGTATCTGGCACCTCTTTAAGCATCTAGTGCGAATGCAAACTTTTACAAAAAGATACCGAGGTCGTGAGTAACAACTATAGATCCACGCAGACCAAGTCCCACGCAGACCAAGCTGCGCCCGCAGACCAAGCTCCCAAAAAAGAGAGCGGCATGAGTTGGTAGTATAATATCCGCTTGAAACTAAGCAGGCAATAAGTACAATGTTCCCACACCGGACTCGAACCCGGGTCTGCTGGGTGAGAGCCAGCTATCCTAACGCCTAGACTATATGGGAAGGCTGACAGGAAAAACTTTTAGATTTATATAAACACGTACAACCATCGCACACACGCAACGTCTATTTGGACAAAGAAAGCTTCTTTCGATCAATCTTATCTCATCACAAGCCTTTGCAACGTACGCGATCGTATCTGGCCACTCTTTAAGCATCTAGTGCGAATGCAAACATTTTACAAAAAGATACCGAAGTCGTGAGTAACAACTATAGATCCAAGCAGACCAAGCTCCCACGCAGACCAAGCTCCTAAAAAAGAGCGCATGAGTTGGTAGTATAAATATCCGCTTCGAATTAAGCAGCAATAAGTTCAATGTTCCCACACCGGGACTCGAACCCGGTCTGCTGGGTGAGAGCCAGCTATCCTACGCCTAGACTATATGGGAAGGCTGACAGGAAAAACTTTTAGATTT
>MBPM02000203.1:0-66145 GCA_001695595.3 Plasmopara viticola | reverse complement strand
CCTAAACCCTAAACCCTAAACCCTAAACCCTAAACCCTAAACCCTAAACCCTAAACCCTAAACCCTAAACCCTAAACCCTAAACCCTAAACCCTAAACCCTAAACCCTAAACCCTAAACCCTAAACCCTAAACCCTAAACCCTAAACCCTAAACCCTAAACCCTAAACCCTAAACCCTAAACCCTAAACCCTAAACCCTAAAACCCTAAACCCTAAACCCTAAACCCTAAACCCTAAACCCTAAACCCTAAACCCTAAACCCTAAACCCTAAACCCTAAACCCTAAACCCTAAACCCTAAACCCTAAACCCTAAACCCTAAACCCTAAACCCATTACCTCTAAAAATTATTCACTGTCACTCTTCCATAGTGTCACACCCTGGAATTTTATATATTGACCATCATTCCGAGTGACCTTCATTCTCCTTTTTTGGTAACAAATAAAGTCATTTGCAACCAAAATTGTGATTTGGTATCAAATTTGTTACTCATTTGTGACACATTAGTCCTGTACAAATTTGGTTCTTTGAACCCATATTTGGTTAATTGCGACGAAATTGTGTCGATTTGGTCGATACAGAAGTTTGTTACTTTTGTACTTCTTATTGGTACTTAATGATTTTTTTCTTAGAAATTTCGAGAAAAATATCATTCTGCGTCAAATTTTCCCAGGAATCTGATTTACGGTATGACATTTAAATTGTATGTGATTTAAGCGTTTATTTCAAGCCCGCTTAAAAAATGAGTGGCTGATAATAACCGTAATTACACGTGGGTTTTTCTCACTGATGACGGCCTCCCAGCCGAAAGGTTAAGTTCACATTTGAATTTCTTTTGAGATACGTGTGTAAACATACATTGGTTTTCAAAGGGAAGGTGAACTATGTCTGCCTCGGTAGACTCCACCCTAAACCCTAATCAACTTCCCGTTGATTCAAGCTGCGATCCGGTGAGGCCTTTGAACCCTCCGTTGATTGCGCTGCCAACCTTCCTGGATGAGCACATCAATGCCTCCTTTCGGAAGAAAGTCACTCTCAACGGACGTATTAAGTCCAAGAGAAAGGCTATTGAGACATTAGTGGAACATGATACTAACGGTACTTGTCCCAAGTCTCTCCAAATCTCGCATGAAATGTCATTTTCTGACAACTTGCGAGAAATGGACTCTGAATTTGTCAAAATTCAGAGTGAGTATTTTGAGGAAATCAAAACGACGTACATGAAAAAGGCGACTCAAATCGCTTTACATGTGCAACGTGAGGAACTCAAAACTCTCAATATTCTGTTTGGGAATCTAGACGCCGAAGTTTTAAATTCGATATGTCTTTTATTTGATGCACAACAAAATGCATCATACCCAACTTTCCCATTATCACGAGCAATCGTTCTTGGGAGGGAAACTAAGTTCTGCGGTCGGTATACCGGCGAGTTCCATTTTCCCTATCTGATAGAGTTGGCCTATCAGATCTATCACGATAAGTGGTCTGGATACCTTGACGGTCTAAATGATCGCATGGCACTCATGACCATTAAAGCCCAAGCTTTAGCGGCTAAAAGGGCTGTGGCTGAAGACACAGAAATGGGTCTTCCTGATGAAACCAAAATCAAAGATTTGGTCCATCAAGTGGCTAATGCCAAGTTTAAGAAACTTGAGACTATGATTCGAGGTCTTTCTAAAAGTCCCAATCAACCCAAGCGGAACAATGGCAAACAGCCAAAAAACCGCCAGGCTGGGTCGAAAGTGTTAGAAAAACAGCTGTCAGCACACGTTGCGCGATCGAATTTCCGGACCATAGGACGACATGATTACGCACACGATGACGCGACATGATTACGCACACGATGACGCGACATGATTGCGCCCACGATGACGTCATAGGAAAGGCTTAGAGGTAGCTCGGAATAGCGAACTAAGGACCTTAAATACATTTACTTCCAAACTTGCCTTCTACTGCTCACATCATCTTCTCAACAGGTTATGAGCCCAAGTGACTCCGACGACGCGCCAAGCACACCGACTCCAGTCAGCTTCGACGCCGGCCACGACAGGGCCACAGCGTCTCCAGTAGTTGTGGAAGCCACGTCCACCGCTCATGGAAGGAGCGACGACGTCAACACAAGGATCCTCGCCACGCTCCTCGACCTCCAAGCACGGATGACGCAGATGGAGGCCTCGCAAGTGAAGAGAGACGAGGACGAGCGTATGCTTGGAGCAATTGAGTCTGGCATGTTCCATTCCGCTCTTGGCAATGGCCGAGGGGGTATTCCGATGAACATCGATGCGCTAAGTCATTCGCCCGTGCAGCAAAGGCATGGCCAAGGCCGCGCATACGTGCAGCGTACGCATGAGGCAGGAAGACAACCTGCACGGTCGGAATGGGGCGCTCAGCGCGGTGAAGTGCCGCAGCAAACCCAGTTCCGATCACCACAGTTTGCAGCGGCACAGGATTACGCGCGACGAACGGAGCCGGTCGCACAACAAGCGATGCGTGTACCAGATGAGCGGCAGCGCAGGCTCACGATTCGCAAGTTTGACGGAACGGAATTGTATCGAGGACTGGGCTCCGGGTTTCTGGATTGGGGTCGGACTTTTATGCGTCAGATTCAGTACGCGCAAGCAGCGTGTGGTTTTGAATGGTCAGAAGACGTGAAGACTGACTTGCTTGGTCACTACTTGAGTGGCACGGCCGAGCGGTACTACAACAAGCAGGTCGAGACTTGGTGGCGCCAGCTCCCGACGCTGGACCATGTAATGGAGCGACTACACCAGACGTTTAAGACGACGATCACTGCGTCACAGTCAATGAGACTGTTCACGGCAAAGAAAGACGCCAAGAGGACCTGGCCCGAGCACTACCTGTACTTGGTGGCAGTGAGCGACGCGTGCGGAGGGGCTGATGCGCAAGTGCTCGACAACATTGTCCACTATGCGTCGAGTGAGCTGCGCACGGTACTCATGGCAAAGTATGATGCCAGGCGCCTTGATTTCCTCGTTCAAGCGGAAGAGCTCGCGCATTTCGCACAGTCTGTTGAGATTGATACGAGGGGTCCTGCTTCGTTTGGGAAAGACGTCGTTGCGAACATCGTCGAGAGCAAACCACGCGTCGAGACACGAGCGTGCTTTGGATGCGGCAAGGTTGGTCACATTTTGGCTGCTTGTTCCGATAAGAAGAAGAGGCATAATGGTGCCAAGGGTAGCTGGAAGAGAAACGTCAAGACGAAGGACGTTGTAAATTACACCTTATGCGTACAAGATAGCAACACTCAAGAGAAGGTTTGGATCTTGGACAGCGGGTCGAGCCGGCATCTCGTGAACGACGCAGCTCTACTCGAAGATGCACGAGAATGTGACGATCAGTGTTTGGTAGCCGATGGCAAGATGCTTCAGCTGACGCTGGTCGGTAGCGTGCTACTGCGGGTAACTGCGCTCGGCAAGCCGAGCATCGTTCGCCTAACGGACGTCTACTACGCACCAATGCTAGCCCGCAATATATTGTCGTACGGCAAGCTTGAGTTCAAAGGATTCAAGCTCGCTTACGCAAACGATCGGCGAACGATTAGATCGCTCAACACAGGCGACGTCGTCTTTGATGTGGCAATGCAGAACAATGTGCTTGTTGTAGAAGTGCAAGCCGAACGAAACGGCATTAACAAGACTGGCTCCATCGTGGCATCGATTGCTAAAGTGAAGGGGTGCAGAGAAAACGTCCAGCGTGGAACACTCATGCATTTCCATCAGCGTTTCGGGCACCTATCGTACGACAGAATCAAGAAGATGGCGCTCGAGCCCGGCTCTGGAATTCAGCTCACGGACTGTCGCCGCATGGTGTGCGTCACATGCGCACAGAGTAAGCAAACCAAGAACGCGCAGTCAAAGAAAGATACGGGTGTGCACTCCCCGATCGATCGCATCGGTGGTGTGATTTGCTCAGACCTTAAGGGACCGATGACACCAAGGGACCGCCTTGGCAATCGGTATCTCGTTAACTTCGTCGATCACAAGAGCAATTACTGCCGCGTATTTCTGGCACGCACCAAGGACCAAGCGGCGAAAAGGTTCAAGGAATTCTTAGTGTTTTTTGAGAAGCGTTTCGACTGTCGCATTCATGTGTTACGCACAGATGGGGGTGGCGAATATCGGAACGTTGATTTGTTCTGCCAGTCCGCCGGCGTGTCACGGCAGGTGAGCGAAGCAAGAAATCAAGCATCAAATGGCAAGGCAGAGCGCATGCACCGGACGATTCTAAACATGGCTCGCTCTATGATTTTTGCTAGCAAGCTCCCGCTGAAGTTCTGGGGAGATGCGGTGGAATACTCAGCGTACATTCTGAATCGAAGCCCCACAAGCTCGAACGTCAACCAAGCATCACCAATCGAGGTACTAACAAGTCAAGCGCCCGATCTTCGTGATATCGTTACTTTTGGTTCGGTATGCACAGTGTACCGTGACCCGAAGAAGAACTCTTTTGCACAGCGGGCGCAGATTGGTATCATCGTGGGTCGCAGCGACGAGACCAAAGGATATCGTGTGTTCGTACGCAAGGCCAATGTCGTGATCGTGACCCAGCACGTCAAGAACATTAAGGCAATCTCCGACAAGCACAGCGGGCAGCTACTCTACGAAGCAGGAGCTGAGGAGGAGACATCTTCGATTGTTCCCGTCGTAGCAAAAACAAAGGGGACGGCTAATCAGAAATCGTGGGTACGTGCAACCCATGCCACACGAGGGGCTGCCAAGCGAGCGGCACAAGACAGTGAACCCGTGACAAGTGATGTACCAGCTGTGATGCAAGTTTACGAGGCAGATCCCAAGACACACGCGGTGGCAATGCGCAGCACGAAAGCTGAAGGATGGAGAAAGGCAATGCTCGAGGAGATCCTCGCTCTCCAAAACAATGGTGTCTGGAATGTGATCAAGCGACCGGCTGGGGCCAACATGCTTCACAGTAAGTGGGTATTCAAGACCAAAACTGATGCGAATGGCGCGGTGGAGCGCCTCAAGGCGCGGCTAGTTGCGTGCGGGAATGAGCAAGTTTTCGGCATCGATTACGCGCTCACCTTCGCTGCGGTCATGGATATGTCGACAGTTAAGGTAATATTAGGCCTTGCAGCGACGTGGGGGGTGCCGGCAAAGCATGGTGATATTCCGAACGCCTACGTCAAGGCCGACAAGGAGAAGGACCTTGAGATTCTGCTTCACGTGCCTAGGGGTATGGACATCAAGGACGAACAACTGAAGAAGCTTGGTGCGACCAACGTAAGCGAAGTCGCGCTTGAGCTGAAGAAGAGCCTGTATGGACTGAAGCAGGCAGGACGATTATGGAGTCAATTGCTACACGCACGACTCACTGAAGCAGGATTCAAGCAGTGTATCAGCGACATGTGTCTGTATTTCAAGCGCGAGGAAGAAATCTTGACAGTGGTCGGCGTCTACGTCGACGATCTTCTTGTCACAGCAACAAGAGCTGCAGCGGTTGAGCAATTTTTCGTGTCGATGGCATCGCTTTCGATCAAGAATCTTGGACCAGTGTCGAAGTTTCTCGGTATAAGGGTGACGGCACTCGACACGCACGCATATACCCTTGATCAGGAGGAGGCTATTGGCGAGCTGTTGCGTGAGCACGGCATGGGTTCGGCCAACCCCACGCGGACGCCTATTGGTGATGATTGCTACGAAGAAGTTACGGCAGATAGTGCGCTGCTGCAGGAATCCGGGTCACCAAGTATACGTTCGTTTCAGTCGTTGGTCGGTAGTTTGCTTTGGATCGCACGATGCACGCGTCCAGATATTGCGTTTGCGGTTCACAAAGCCACGCGCCAGACACATGCACCGCGCGTACGAGACTGGAAACTCGCAAAAAGGATAGCGCGCTATCTTAGTGGCAGCAAGGTGATGCGGCTTGAAATGCGAGCTAATACCGACCGCAACGAACAAATAACGCTCGAGTCATACAGTGATGCCGACTTTGCTGCCGACAAGGGAGACAGAAAATCGCTCACTGGTGCCATCGTTTTGCTAAATGGGATGCCTGTAAGCTGGGCAGCCAAGAAACAAGGTGGCGTCTCTCTCTCGACTATGGAGGTCGAATTTGTCGCGGCGTCTGAGACGGCACGCGAGCTTCTTGGTATTCAAGAGATGCTTAAAGAGGTGGGACTTGCACCGACTCAGCCTATGACAATGCATGCGGATAACCAGGCCACGATTCGCCAGATCGAAGGAGAGACTTCGTCTCTAAAAGCTAAACACATCGACGTGCGCCTCAAGTTTGTTAAGGACTTTGCTCGTCGTGGCGTCGTTGAGATGCGCTACGTCCGGTCAGAGCTTATGCTCGCGGACTTACTGACAAAGGTGTTAGATCAGCACAAGCTTGCAGAGCTGCGAGCGCTCGTGGGGTTGCGCTAGTTACGGCGGCGGGGACACGATCGCGAGGAGGAGTGTTAGAAAAACAGCTATCAGCACACGTTGCGCGATCGAATCTCCGGACCATAGGACGACATGATCACGCACACGATGACGCGACATGATTACGCACACGATGACGCGACATGATTGCGCCCACGATGACGTCATAGGAAAGGCTTAGAGGTAGCTCGGAATAGCGAACTAAGGACCTTAAATACATTTACTTCCAAACTTGCCTTCTACTGCTCACATCATCTTCTCAACAGAAAGTCCCAAAACCCAGCAAAAAACCCGCGTCCGGCGCCAGTGTCGTTCGCACTGGGCCAAACAAGCGCAAGCACGGCGCCGTTTCTTCCGGAAACAGAAACGCCAAGCTAAACAAGCACTCAAAGCGCGGACACAATTAGTAGATAAAAATCCACTAATAAAGCTTAAGTCTTCCACTAAATCGAATGTATTACGTCTTTTTGGTGATCGTCCAATTTTCACATTTAATATTCGTACGACAAATTTAGCATTTCATGACCTTACTTCTAGTATGAGCCTACCAGACGGCCTTACGCAACTTTTAGGTTTAAATCTAAAATTTTGTCCTACACCTTCACCGGCTAAACGCCCCTATTGTGAATATCAGACATCTATTGACCAGCTTATCCGCAGTATTAAAATTAATACTTTGTTTAAAAGCAGCGGTACATATAATAAACAAATTTATGTACCCAATCCATCCTGGCAACCACCAGAACTCTCGGATAAATTATTTTCACAGTTTTTACTTAATACAAAAGAAAAACTTGTAGAAAGCATTAAGATCTTTAAGTTTCGTAAACGTAAAAATCTTAATTTTCAACAACGTAAGCTTATTTCGGACCTTCGGAATAATAAATCGTTTAAATTTATGGCGACAGATAAAAACCTCGGTCCTGCTGTCATGAACACTGAACAATATATAAGATGGTGTCTTCTCCATCTTAAATCAAATGATGTGTATTCTTACGCCACATCATTACCTATCCGCGGTCTTCGTAGAATGATTATTAATTGGCATTCTCGAGCAGTTAAACGCTTTCCAGAATCAATACGCGATCTTAAGATCGTCACTTATAATTTGGATACAACTGTACCCGCTAGATTTTATGGCATGCCAAAAATCCATAAATCTCCAATGGGTCTCCACCCCATTGTTTCCTCTGTTAACTCGCCGTTCCACGGACTTTCCAAATGGTTAGACTTTATGTTACAACCTTATATTAAACGGTGTAGCCATATATTAACCAGCTCTAAAGAGTTACTCAGTCAATTAAAATCTTTAACGTTGCCTACTGGCTGTTTTCTTGTATCTTGGGATGCCCAAACACTTTATACTTCCATACCAAACGATAAAGGTTTATTAGCCATCTCTTGGTGGATCCGCGACAATAAATACCGCGATATCATTCTTGAGGGGTTAAAACTCCTCATGACTCATAATTGGTTTGAATTTGGTGATACTTTTTGGCGCCAAACTCATGGTGCAGCTATGGGTACACCCGTCGCACCCAGTTATGCGAACCTTTACCTGGGATATATGAACTTAACGTAATATTCCCAATGTTTAAATCCGAATTAGTGTTTTATACTCGCTATATAGACGATGTTTTCCACACTTTTCGATTTAATCCAGATCAACCGTGGTATTTTAACCGCTTTATTGCAATGATGTACCGTACCTTTCCCGGTGTCTCTTGGTCACCGACTAGTCGTATTACTGATATTGATATGACTACATTACCACTTTCGGTAGATTTCTTAGATCTCACCCTTACGATCTCTGATAACATCATACACACCAGAACATTTCAAAAAGCGTTAAATCTATATTTATATCCTACCCCATCCAGCGCCCACCCGCCTGGTACATTTTCGGGGCTTATAACCGGTTTAATCCGCACTTATTTTAGTCAAAATTCACGACGCCATGAATTTTTAACGATCATTCGGCTTTTGTATGCTAGATTGCGTACTCGTGGATTCCCTGCTAAATTTCTCAAACTTCAATTTGAGAAAGCTTATAATAAATGTAAATGTTCACAAAGTGTTTCTAATGACAACAACAGAATTTTACCTTTTAAGATTACTTATAATCCTAATGGTCCCTGTCGTGCATCTTTAAAACACTTCTTAAATTTTCGTCAATTACGTCTTTTAACTATTAAGAAAAAACTAGGTCGGTTACTTATTTGTTATAAGCGACCACCAAATCTTGGCAATATTTTGGTACGAGCTAAAATACCAAGTACTTTTAAGCCTAACGCTAAAGAACTTTACCATAGAATATAAATTAGTTAAAAGAATGAATTGGTGATATCACTCTGTGCAGCTAGGTCGCAAGTGGTCGATAAAATTGGGTTTTACCCCATATTATCGACCAATGTACGACCCGTATCGTAAAGACAACGTACCACACTGGCGTAATATCTACCGATTCCCAATCCCGGACCGCGCTGGACCTCACTAAAATATTGATCCCGGGCAGGGAAGACCAATACTTTAGATCATAGGTTCGGTAGCACTTTTTAGGAGCCCATCGAATAATTACCTTGGTTTTACTTACCCGTAATGGGAAGTTACCGTCAGTGTATATTTAAATACAGTGATATCGTCTTGTACGTATACCTGCCCGTGGACCCTCACGTACAATTCGTAATTTCTGGACTTCAAAAATATTATTAAAAATATTATTAATAAAAAAATTATTAAACAAAATTTTATTAATACAAAATTTTATTAATAAGCGATATTATTAATATTATTGACGATTACTTTACTATTACACTATTTTGAGACAGTGACTTCGGGCCCGGGTATCTATACCCGGGCCTAAACCCTAAACCCATTACCTCTAAAAATTATTCACTGTCACTCTTCCATAGTGTCACACCCTGGAATCTTATATAATGACCATCATTCCGAGTGACCTCCACTCTCCTTTTTTGGTAACAAATAAAGTCATTTGCAACCAAAATTGTGATTTGGTATCAAATTTGTTACTCATTTGTCCTGTACAAATTTGGTTCTTTGAACCCATATTTGGTTAATTGCGACGAAATTGTGTCGATTTGGTCGATACAGAAGTTTGTTACTTTTGTACTTCTTATTGGTACTTAATGATTTTTTTCTTAGAAATTTCGAGAAAAATATCATTCTGCGTCAAATTTTCCCAGGAATTTGATTTACGGTATGACGTTTAAATTGTATGTGATTTAAGCGTTTATTTCAAGCCCGCTTAAAAAATGAGTGGCTGATAATAACCGTAATTACACGTGGGTATTTCTCACTGATGAAGGCCTCCCAGCCGAAAGGCTAAGTTCACATTTGAATTTCCTTTGAGATACGTGTGTAAACATACATTGGTTTTCAAAGGGAAGGTGAACTATGTCTGCCTCGGTTGACTCCACCCTAAACCCTAAACCCTAAACCCTAAACCCTAAGACAACGTCAGTCGCGAGACATGGGAACCGAGGAAACTCAGGAACCTTTACTCGAGACAACGGAACACGTTTCAGCTCCTAAGAAGCCGCCCAGATCTTTGAGTAGTCCTTACTGACTAGAACCTAGGGCCGGCTCTTTTTACAACGGAGCATTATGTTAGACTGTGTATTGATCATTTTTCAGATAAGTCAATATACGAGCTGCAATGCGCTCCAGTCGAAGCATTAACCCGGCTTGTGCGGACAAAAGTTCGTACTTGGTACAGAAACATGGCAAAGACATATGCCCATCGTACTGACTGGGACACAACACGGATCATTGTGGCGAAACTAGAAGAGTCAAGGTTGAATGTGTTTTACGCATTAGCAAAAATACACAAACCTAAACTCTGTATTCGACCCATTGTATCCAATAGCGCAAGTATACTGGAAGGACTTTCAAAGTGGTTAGATTTTCAACTTCAACCCTTTTATAGATCCACTAGTTCCTATATACGCGACTCAGACCAGCTATTGACAGACCTCCCGGATCTGATACTCCCGCCTGATACGCTGTTGATCACAATCGACGTAGAATCTCTCTACACCAATATTCCGATTATCAACGCTATCAAAGCAATCGCGGAACGTATACGGGGTCATCCATGGGAAAACGCAATTCTGTCTGGACTCCAAGTAGTAATGCACAACAATTACTTTACCTTTGGAGACTCATGCTGGCGCCAATTGCGTGGAACGGCTATGGGAACACCGGTGGCACCGGCATTCGCTTCCCTTTACGTGGCTCACATCGAAGAAATTCTACTCACAGAATATTCGCGACATGTAGTTTACTACAAACGCTACATCGATGACATCTTCACATTGTGGAGTCCGAGCACCGAGCCATATAGCTTCCAGCGCATGTTAGCAACATTTACCCGGCGGTCTAAGCTACGATTCACAAGCTCTATCGACAAAGATGAAGCTGTGTTTCTAGACCTACGAATCATTCGGGACAAACAAAGGATATACACAAGAACATATCAGAAAAGTCTGAATTTGTACCTGTATATTCCTGCTAATAGCGCTCATCCACCTGGTGTTCTAAAAGGACTAATCATTGGCCAAGTCCGTAAATACCGCAAACAGAATGTTCGATATCGTGACTTTAAATGAATCGTCAAACAACTCTATGCGCGGCTACTTGACCGAGGATATACTCCGAGAATACTGCAACCGCTGTTCAGACAGGCGCTCGACGACACTACGTCATCACGAAACACGTCATCTACAGCACCTATAGTTTTCAAGCTCCAATACGACCCAAATGGACTTTCGAGAAGCAGACTACGGTCTATATTACTGACCGATGAGCTGGAAAAGGCACTCGGAACGCAGGTTAAAATCTGCTACCTCAAGCCTCCAACTCTCAAGACGCTTCTGTGTCCTTCGCGACTTCCAAAAACTCTCCCGTCGACTGCAGCCTTAATACAAAATTGTACAGCCGATGGGGAGTAACCCTAAACCCTAGTACAAATTTCAAGTATGAATTTCAAGTATGAAATTCAAGTATGAAATTCAAGTATGAAATTCAAGTATGAAATTCAAGTATGAAATTCGAGTATGAATTCAAGTGTGAAATTCAAGTATGAAATTCAAGTATGAAATTCAAATATGAAATTCAAGTATGAATTTCAAGTATGAATTTCAAGTATGAATTTCAAGTATGAATTTCAAGTATGAATTTCAAGTATGATTTTCAAGTTAGAGTTTTAGTAAGATGTCCGTAAGGTCCAAGTCCAACTATAGAATAACATGTCCTACTGAAGAAGCAAACCAGCGAAAGAATTAGTCAATCGGATCATTTCGGACAATTCTTTAGAATTAATTAAGTTTGTGTAGTAACTTGCATAATTTAATAAATCCTAAACTCTAAACCCTAACCCTAAACCCAAAAATAAACCCTAAACCCTAAACCATAAACCCTAAACCATAACCCCAAAACCCTAGAGGAATGTACACCTATTTCCATATCGTCGCACGAGGGCTACTACCTACTTTCTGATATGTTCTTTTTTGACTGGATAGCTTTGTTTGTGTTGACAAGTGCTTGTGCTGAGGGGACAAGTCTTTAATTGTACAACTCAGGCCAGATGATATTAAGTATTGAGTGTAGATATCGCAAAAGTAAGCAAACAAATATATGAGCGAAATTGTAGCACTACCATATATCGGAGGAGGAGATCGAACCCTCGATCTTGAGCGTGTTAAGCTCACGTCCTAACCACTAGACGACACCGACATTCGGCTCATAGATATTCACACACTTACTAAAATTTGCCATAATGACTGTCTTCAAACCGCCTTTCTTTTGCTGTTATATTCATCACCTAGTGTTTTATCTTCGCTCTAACTGAAGGCCGAAACATACCCAATGTTCATTTTGAAATAACAGAATGCGCACTTTGATTTGAGTAAGAAGCAGAAGTAATAATAAATATTGCACCTTTTAAAAAAACAAAACCCTGGTGGCGGACAATTTACTCTGAAAATGTGATATGTAGGATCACGTTGCAATTGTTGCACCTTCTTATGCATAACGATATAAATGCATATTTATAAAGTTGAGAGATGTAATCGTGAATGACAGCGCTCGAGAAATTATCGAGCACTCTGATTCGACAGCTGTGAGATTTGAACTCACGCGGGGTACCCCAATAGATTTCTAGTCTATCGCCTTAACCACTCGGCCAAGCTGTCGTTAAAGAGTGACCGGTTTTCATTCGCTTATAAGCTGCTTCAAGCTTGGGCGAGAGCAAGAATGAGCCAAAAATCGTCCGACAACGCGCAAAGTGCACCCAAGAGGAATGTACACCTATTTCCAAATCGTCGCACGAGGGCTACTACCTACTTTCTGATATGTTTCTTTTTTGACTAGATAGCTTTGTTTGTGTTGACAAGTGCTTGTGCTGAGGGGACAAGTCAATAATTGTACAACTCAGGCCAGATGATATTAAAGTATTGAGTGTAGCTATCGCAAAAGTAAGCAAACAAATATATGAGCGAAATTGTAGCACTACCATATATCAGAGGAGGGGATCGAGCCCTCGATCTTGAGCCTATTAAGCTCAAGTCCTAACCACTAGACGACACCGACATTCGGCTCATAGATATTTACACACTTACTAAAATGTGCCATGATGACTGTCTTCAAACCGCCTTTCTTTTGCTGTTATATTCATCACCTAGTGTTTAATTTTCCCGTTAACTAAAGGCCGTCATATACCCAATGTTCATTTTGAAATAACAGAACGCGCACTTTGATTTGAGTAAGAAGCAGAAGTAATAATAAATATTGCGCCTTTTAAAAGAACAAAACCCTGGTGGCGGACAATTTATTCTGAAAATGTGATATGTATGATCACGTTGCAATTGTTGCACCTTCTTATGCTTAAAGATATAAAAGCATATTTATAAAGTTAAGAGATGTAATCGTGAATGACAGCGCTCGAGAAATTATCGAGCACTTTGATTCGACAGCTGTGAGATTTGAACTCACGCGGGTTACCCCAATAGATTTCTAGTCTATCGCCTTAACAACTCAGCCAAGCTGCCACGTCTATTGGGGTAACCCGCGTGAGTTCAAATCTTGTGTGTAAGTTTAAATCTCACAGCTGTCGAATCAAAGTGCTTGATAATTTCTTGAGCGCTGTCATTCAAGATTACACCTCTCAACTTTATAAATATGCTTTTATATCTTTATGCATAAGAAGACGCGACAATTGCAACGTGATCCTAAATATCACATTTTCAGAGTAAATTGTCCGCCACCAGGGTTTTGTTCTTTTCAAAAGGTGTAATATTTATTATTACTTCTGCTTCTTACTCAAATCAAAGTGCGCGTTCTGTTATTTCAAAATGAACATTGGGTATGTTTCGGCCTTTAGTTAGAGCGAAGATCAAACACTAGGTGATGAATATAACAGCAAAAGAAAGGCGGTTTGAAGACAGTCATCATGGCAAATTTTATTAAGTGTGTGAATATCTATGAGCCGAATGTCGGTGTCTTCTAGTGGTTAGGACGTGAGCTTAACACGCTCAAGATCGAGGGTTCGATCCCCTCCTCCGATATATGGTAGTGCTACAATTTCGCTCATATATTTGTTTGCTTACTTTTGCGATAGCTACACTCAATACTTTAATATCATCTGGCCTGAGTTGTACAATTATAGACTTGTCCCCTCAGCACAAGCACTTGTCAACACAAACAAAGCTATCCAGTCGAAAAAGAAACATATCAGAAAGTAGGTAGTAGCCCTCGTGCGACGATTTGGAAATAGGTGTACATTCCTCTTGGGTGCACTTTGCGCGTTGTCGGACGATTTTTGGCTCATTCTTGCTCTCGCCCAAGCTAGAAGCAGCTTAAAAGCGAATGAAAACCGGTCACTCTTTAACGACAGCTTGGCCGAGTGGTTAAGGCGATAGACTAGAAATCTATTGGGGTAACCCGCGTGAGTTCAAATCTCACAGCTGTCGAATCAAAGTGCTCGATAATTTATCGAGCGCTGTCATTCAAGATTACATCTCTCAACTTAATAAATATGCTTTTATATCTTTGTGCATAAGATGGCGCAACAATTGCAACGTGATCCTACATATCACATTTTCAGAGTAAATTGTCCGCCACCAGGGTTTTGTTCTTTTCAAAAGGTGCAATATTTATTATAACTTCTGCTTCTTACTCAAATTAAAGTGCGCGTTCTGTTATTTCAAAATGAACATTGGGTATATGACGGCCTTTAGTTAGACCGAAGATTAAACACTAGGTGATGAATATAACAGCAAAAGAAAGGCGGTTTGAAGACAGTCATCATGGCAAAATCTAGTAAATGTGTAACTATCTATGTGCCGAATGTCGGTGTCGTCTAGTGGTTAGGACGTGAGCTTAACACGCTCAAGATCGAGGGTTCGATCCCCTCCTCCGATATATGGTAGTGCTACAATTTCGCTCATATATATTTGTTGTTTTGCTTACTTATGCGATAGCTATACTTGATACTTTAATATCATCTGGCCTGAGTTGTACAATTATAGACTTGTCCCCTCAGCACAAGCACTTGTCAACACAAACGAAGCTATCCAGTCAAAAAAGAAACATATCAGAAAGTAGGTAGTAGCCTTCGTGCGACGATTTGGAAATAGGTGTACATTCCTCTTGGGTGCACTTTGCGCGTTGTCGGACGATTTTTGGCTCATTCTTGCTCTCGCCCAAGCTTGAAGCAGCTTATAAGCGAATGAAACCGGTCACTCTTTAACGACAGCTTGGCCGAGTTCAAGTAGTCTGTATTACTTAATACGACTTCCACTTCTCTATGCCTACGTCGTTCAACTAATATACAATCTACTACCTGTCTACAGGTTAACTTGAGGTTTTCTTCTAATCGTTTGGTGTGACAAGCACTTTGAACGGCCGGATAGAACTGATTGATTTTAATTCACAATCCTTCACCGGGACCAGTATTTCTGTTGGTTTCGCGGATATCCACTTGGATGTGATAGTTGACCTACCTAGCAAAGTATTGACCTCCCATGTACAGTTCGAAGCCTTGTCCGTCGTTGCGGGAAGCGAAGCCGGTGTTCCAGCTCTCGGTCCGCTGCAGACACGCCGGCTTAGAGCGGTCAACCACTATCTCCACAACAGAATTCGGGCCCGAGCCGCCCGTCGCCCTTTCGGGCCCTGGCGACGACCCTCTAGTCTCCGAAACTGAAGTGGAGAAGTGGAGGCTCACTCTTTGGACGCGCAGCCCTGATGCAGCGCCTCGACCACAGGGTCCTCTACCGCAGCATTTGGATCGAGAGTCAGGCTCAGGCGAGCGAGAGCATCGGAGCCGGGTCAGCACAGAATGGAGCGATGCTTGCTGGTCTTCGTCGTACACCCTACGTTTGCATGCACGCACGTGGGCATTAAGTGTGGTGTACACGACCCGGAGCGCAGGCACCAGAGGCAAAAGCTCACGCTGGCGGAACAATCCGTCATTGCGCACTGTCCACAGCAAGTGGAGCGTGATGCAACGTGTGATCTGCCACAGATCATGCACCACGGCGGCATGGTCGTGCCAAGCGGATGTAAGGGCTGGTGGGCGACCAAGGGCGATGTCGAGCCATGTCGGTGTGGTGACAAAGAAAGCTGACCAGTCCCGAAACAGAACTGGCCATAGCTCGGCTGGTAGAACGCACTCAAAGAACAGGTGCCGCTCTGTTTCCACTGCGTTGCATCCGCTGCGTACGCAGTAGATGATGCCAGGATGCGCCTCGCGCAGAAAAGAGAATCGTGAACGCACTGGCAACAGACGGAAGGCGAGTCGGAATTGCAGATCTTCGTATACAGGAAGCAGCAGCCGACGTAAACGCTTGGACTGTTCCACGAAAACTTTGATGTCGATTGTTGTGGCGTGCTCATCGTGCAGCTGGATTGGGTGAGGCTTCGTGGGCGTGGGGATCTTCCACACAAGCAGGAGCAACTGGGAACGTGGTACTAAGGGCGCAACACAGACGCGTTCCCCCACGCGCACGCCAACGTATGGTGCAGTGGGACACACCCAGGCCACGCCTGGAGGCGGGAGCGGTGTATTGGCGCATAGATCCCGTAGTCGCTCGAAGACTTGTGTGGCTTCGTGATGCAGGCGTCGGAGCCACTGGTACTGCTGGTACACAGGGACTGACGTGAGCCGGTAGTCAATGTGTCCGCGCGCAAACGCATCAGCATCCGGCCATGCACCGCCAGCGTTCAAGAAGTCAGCCAGACACCGAAGTTTGAAAGTTGTTGCGGTGTGCTGGCGGTAGCTGCGCTTGGGCTCGGCAACCATGCAAAGACTACGCCGCTGTACTTTTGAGCTGCTAACACGGGCGGCGAGTTCAAACTGGAAATCAGCGTCGGCGTGGAACCAAATCGGTTGGTTCAGCACATAGCCGAGGCGGGCGAGGGGGGCGAGGTCTCGCCATGTGACTTCCCACTTGGTCATATACCATAGACGCCAGACTTGGCGCCACCACTGTGACAACACATCCCACCGCAGCAGAGCGCCGTGGCGTATGGGGCTAACCGTAAGATAGTCGAGAGGACGCCGAGGACCCCAAGTGGGCAGCACAAGCGACAGAAGCACGACTCCTGATGTGGTCCAGTTAGATTGGGAAGAGGTCGACGCAGCGATGAACTGGAGCAGCACGCTGAGCTTTTGACGCTTGAGTGAGGCTTCGATGCTGGGTACTGACAGACCACCGTCGGAGCGAGGTTGATACAGAAACTCCTTGGGAATCACCTGGACGTGTTTGGCGTTGCGTTCGTAGCGACGTGCAAGTACAAAGCGGTTGAGCGTGGACTGCCACTGCTTAACGATCCGCTGCGGGAATGGCACATGCACAGTGTAGTGCCACAACCGAGAAAGCACCATTGTTAGCGCAACCAGCAGGCGTCCTCGCAAGGTGCGAGCGCGACGAAACCATTGGAAAAACCATTCGTAGAATCGCCTGTCCAAGAGCTCTATGATGGCGTTTTCAACAGGATCGTGACCAAACAGGATGCCCAGAAACTTGACCGTCTCACCACGCTGGAGCAACTGACACCAGGAAAACAAGGAGGTTTTGTCCGGCGGTTTAGAGGCATAAGCACGCATTTGGCATAGTTGAGCTTGGCTCCGGAGCCATCGCAGTACAGCTGAACCAGGTCAAGCTGTGCCTAGATGCCGGACACCGAGCCAGAGAGCAACGTTGTGTCATCAGCAAAAAAGACGCTGGTGGCGGTGTGGTCTTCGGTGAGGCAAACACCATGCTCTTCATGCTGTCGGAGCAGGTTCCCCAGTGGCTCGATAGCCATAAGAAACAGCAGCGCTGAGAGTGGGTCGCCTTGCTTGACTCCTCTTGTGGGGAAAATCGGCGGCTGGATGTGACCGTTGAGCAAGAGGTGTGCTTGTGGGGCGGTGTAAAGCAACCTCGCCCAGTTGGTGAAGGCGCCGCCGCAACCCATGCGATCGAGCACTTGAAACATGTAGTCCCAGTCGACCCGATCGTACGCCTTCTCGAAATCGAGAAACAAAGCGTAGGCTTCTTCGTCGCGTGCAGTCGTGAGGTCTTGCAGATCGGCCATGAACCGCACATGATGATGAATAGACCGACCCTTGACGAACGCCTTCTGGTCGGTGTGTATAAGCTCAGGAAGGCAGTGCTGGAGGCGGTAGGTCAAGATCTTGGATAACGCCTTCACGTCAACGCAAATGAGCGAGATCGGCCAAAAGTTTCCGGGGTCGTCACGCGAGCCTTTCTTGTGCAACATGCACACAGCCGACTTGCGCTGGGAAGGGAGGAGCTCACCTCGTGCCAACTGATAATTGAACACTATGCTCAGACATTCCCCGAAAACGTCGGGCGCGACCTGATAGAAGCCAGCTGTGAGAGCGTCCATGCCAGGCGCGGAGTTGGTCTTCATATGCTTGAGCGCGTCAGCAAGATTGGCTCCGGAAATTGGGGCGTTGAGACGGTCTTGTTCATCGGTTGTTAGACGCTTGTCAATCGTGTTCAACAGCTTTCGTCGGCTGCTGGGATTGATGGGTGGCAATGGTCCGGCAGGATTGGCAGCATCGCCCATGATACAACCCCAGTGGGCCGAAAGCATGCTGAGATGTCCGCTGGGTTTTGCGAGATGTCGCCGCTGGGAGTCCAAACTTGTTCAATGCTGACCCGTCGGAGTGATGGGTCGATCGGACGGAAGAAGTACGTGGAAGACGTCTCGGCCTTCTGAACTTGAAAGTCAAAGGCCGAGTCTTGGTTGTAGCAGCGAGACCGGGTCACGCAGTCGCGGTATGTGTCTAGTGCAGCACGAAAGGCCTCTTGGGAGGTTGCGTCTCGCTTGCTATGGTACCGCATTGCTGCTTGGTCTAGCGTGATTTGTGCGGCTGTAATGGCGACGTCATTTTGGCTGCGTAGCTTACGTTGGAGGGCCTGTAGCTGGCGCCGCATAAATTTCTTCCACTGCTCCCAGACTTTGCCTGGGTTCGATGCAGCCTGGAGATTCTCGAGCACCTGTCGGGCTTCACCACAGATGGCATCGACAACATCGGAGTACTCAAGAAGATACTCCGGAAAGCGCCAGTAGCCATATCCGTGGAGTTGAGACACCGAGCGCAAGGTTACTGTGTGCGCCAGGTGGTCACCAGCACCTTTGGGCTCAAAGTACTTAGAGTCGCCGTACAACGCGTTGCAGAAGTCTTCCGACAACATAGCATAGTCAAGTCGGTTCTGCCTCGGCTGGGGGCCAGTGTATATGCGCTCGTCTTGGTGGTGGATCCGCCAGGCATCTACGACACCTAGCTGGCTCAGCCAGCTCATACAAGCGCTGCGGCCCGGGCGAGCAAGCAAGCGTGGCTGGGATGAGTCGAGGCTGGGGTTCAGCGGCGTGTTCAAATCGCCGAGGACTATGTGCGTTGCATTGTCCTCAAAGCGGTCCACTGGAAGATGGTTGAAGAACACAGCTTTTTCGTGGTCGTCCACCGGCGAGTACACATTGTGGATGTACACAGGTGCACTGACGACCACCAATCGAACAACTAGATAGCGTCCCGGGACAGTCAGCTCGCGAAGCTCTTCGGCCGCATCGAAGCCTGGAAAGTCGTAGCGAAGCACAGTGAGCACTCCGCCAGATCGGTGTGTTGTCTGTGTGGCACTGACTGCACCAGGGTCGCTGACGAATAGCTTGTGCTTGAAACGGGCCTGAAGGTTAAATTTGAAGGTGTCAAGATGGTGGCAATCGCGGAATTTGGTCTCCTGGATGCAAGAGAGGCTGTGCTTCTCGAGCAAGTTCTCGATTAGTAGGTGTCCGTTTTTCTTGATCCCGTTGGTATTAACGGTCAGCAAGCTGACTTCTTGCCACGAGACCTCGGGTGCGTCCACGCGTGGGACCACCTTAGCACCTTAAGGCGAGCGGTCCAGTCACAAGCACAGACTGACCGTCGACTTGCTGGAGCTGGAGCACATCCGCGTTCTCTGGGAAGTAATGGCCGCAGTCACGAAGGTACTCGAGGTCTTCGAGTATATCCCCTTGCCACTGGACTGCTTCCCAAATCTTGAAGCAGTGTGTGCCGATCTCGGAGCGAAGCAGGACCAACAACATATTGGGGTGAAGAAGACGTCGGTTGTGCGCTGGTATCCAAGGCACCGACCACCCGGTCAGACGCTGGAGCCGGTAGTCCTTTTCAAATATCTGGGGCGCTGTGCACATCAACATCAACTCAAAGAGGGACAGCGCCCTAGACGCACAATAGTTGGTTTGTCCGGGTTGTTCCACCACTGGGCAACGCATCGGAATACACTGTCACGCGTCTTAGACACCTTGGTGCCGAGATACTTGGCCCACTTGCGAGCGAACGTGTTGGTTTCGGTGTGTCGGTCGCGCTTAAGATGCGATTGATCATGTGAAGCTGGGCCAGCTCGGTGACGCTGGGCTCAGCTCACGCATCTCACGCAAGAGCGCGGTGTTAAACGCCATTGGAGCTTTAACGGACCCCATGAACGTCAGCGTGTCGGGGTTGTTCGTCGTGCGAAGCGACTTGCGAAGGCCACTCACCATGGTGTCGGCGGCGGCCAAGCGATCCGGAAGCAGCTGGAGATCGGCTGTCTGTTCAGTAGCCTCCATCTCGCTGACAATCTCTTGGATTGGAGTAGGCTCTTTGGTTTTCACCACTCTGGTGTGGTGTTTGGTCAGAAAGTGACTGGCTGCTTTGCTGTCAGTCAGGTTGCGCGGCGCCTGCACCTTGCGTGGCACAATTTGAAACCGTGGGATCTCGACCTCATCAAGCGTCGCTGGGCAGCAGTCAAACTCGACCTCGACATTGCTGAGCACGTCGAAATAGTTGCTTGTCGTGACGCCGGTGAGAGGTTTCGGACGAGATTTCATCAGCATATTGGCAAAGTCTCCATCAGCACGAGAACGTTTGCCTTTGCGTTTGCCACCGACCCTGGGCACCAACTCAGATTGGGCAGTCGGTGGTGGTGGGAGCAAGAGCAACGGAGACGATGTCGGGCTGCTTGGTGGCGACACGACTTGGGAGCCTGCAGTGCTTAGGGACAGCTCACTAGGCTCTAAGGTATCAGTCGGAGCTGCAACGATAGCAGTGATCGTGGCAGAGTCTTCACGGATCGATCGTTGAGCGACGTTTCCTGCACGCCACGACGTACCACGGCAGCATAAGATGGCTGCGACGGGCATTTATCTGGCCTGCTTTGGCTATTGTTGGAGGATGGACCACCGTCTCCAGCTAAGTCGAGCGCGTGGATCGAGCGTTGACCGAACGACATGCGTTGGGTTGGAAACGGAGCGTTTTTCGTGTGTACTGGGTAAATGCGTCCAGCAAAAACGAGCTGGTCGCACACAGTACCACTTATCACGAGCTCCGGAGGGCAATGGCTAGAGCGGAAGTACACACGCCAAGTGGCGGTGGTGATTACCGCGTCCAGATTTACATCACGGAACGTGCCGTAGATCGGCTGCGTACCGAGCTCGAAGAAGCGTTTCAACATGAGATCAGCATCGAAGTCACTGTCGACACTTGACACATCAATAAAGAAGCAGTCGGCAAGGATGTCAAACCCGCCGAATCGGTACCTGCCTCCGAGGATCTTGACTTCCTGGCCAGCAAGACTTTGGCAGGCTTCTTTCGTCTTCACCTTGACGCGGATGTTGCCGCCGGGAGCTTTGGTCAGCTGACCTAGTTGCTGCTGGTCGATTTGCTGTTGTACGACAGTGCCCTGGTCTTTCAGCAACGACGCGAGGATTTTGCTTGGTGCAGTGCGCTGGAAGGCGTGTCCAGTCTCGATGACCATTACATAGCGTGCACGAGGCAGCGCGTATGGACGAGCTCGGTCAATCGAGGCGGCGAGTTGGCTCCAATCGCCTCCGGCTTCATAAAAAGCATCAATGGTTTCGATGTCCATCATTTTGGGGCGGGGCATCTCGACACGCGGCGGGGCGGGGGCCTCAACGTTGTCGCGGGGATCTCCGTAGAACGTTGAAGCAGGGCACGAAGCGTTGGCATGC
The DNA here is from genome assembly GCA_001695595.3 of Plasmopara viticola. Classification (NCBI taxonomy): domain Eukaryota; phylum Oomycota; class Peronosporomycetes; order Peronosporales; family Peronosporaceae; genus Plasmopara; species Plasmopara viticola. Next base: position 44,205 of record MBPM02000203.1, on the reverse strand, counting down.
GCGTTGGTGCGCTCGCAGTCGAACGCGTGCGAGTTGCTGCGGTTTGCGGGAGAGCACTGGCGTTAGTTGGTGGCGTATATTGGCGTGTGTCGCTGTTGGGCTGCACATCTTCCACAAAGTCCTGCGAAGCAGGTGGCTTGTGCGCAGGCGTGACCCGCAGCTGCACGACCATGCCATCACTTGTTTCGTGCGAGGCTTGCGACACAGAACCAGCGTTTCTACCCTGGTCCGTGCATAAAACGAAGCTTCGATGGAACCGTGAATCCCACCGGCATCTGGGTTGTTGGGTACGGACCCAGCTGAACTGTCGCTTGGTAGGGTTGCGGAACCTTCAATAGGCGATGGGTCGTGGGTACGTGCGGGGGAGGATGGGCGTAAAATCAGCTCACCCATCTCACAATCAGCTTGCGCTGACTCTAAGAAAGGGCAACTGGCTTCGGTGTCCATTGGGGGAAAGGCTTGCTTGGGTGCTTGAAAAACTGGGTACTTCGAAATTTGACTTGGTCGACTTGAGCACGACGAGGCAAATTGAGAAGTGACAGCTTGGCCGAGTGGTTAAGGCGATAGACTAGAAATCTATTGGGGTAACCCGCGTGAGTTCAAATCTCACAGCTGTCGAATCAAAGTGCTCGATAATTTCTCGAGCGCTGTCATTCACGATTACATCTCTCAACTTTATATCGTTATGCATAAGAAGGTGCAACAATTGCAACGTGATCCTACATATCACATTTTCAGAGTAAATTGTCCGCCACCAGGGTTTTGTTCTTTTAAAAGGTGCAATATTTATTATTACTTCTGCTTCTTACTCAAATCAAAGTGCGCGTTCTGTTATTTCAAAATGAACATTGGGTATATGACGGCCTTTAGTTAGAGCGAAGATTAAACACTAGGTGATGAATATAACAGCAAAAGAAAGGCGGTTTGAAGAAAGTCATCATGGCAAATTTTAGTAAGTGTGTAAATATCTATGAGCCGAATGTCGGTGTCGTCTAGTGGTTAGGACGTGAGCTTAACACGCTCAAGATCGAGGGTTCGATCCCCTCCTCCGATATATGGTAGTGCTACAATTTCGCTCATATATTTGTTTGCTTACTTTTGCGATAGCTACACTCAATACTTTAATATCATCTGGCCTGAGTTGTACAATTATAGACTTGTCCCCTCAGCACAAGCACTTGTCAACACAAACAAAGCTATCCAGTCAAAAAAGAAACATATCAGAAAGTAGGTAGTAGCCCTCGTGCGACGATTTGGAGATAGGTGTACATTCCTCTTGGGTGCACTTTGCGCGTTGTCGGACGATTTTTGGCTCATTCTTGCTCTCGCCCAAGCTTGAAGCAGCTTATAAGCGAATGAAAACCGGTCACTCTTTAACGACAGCTTGGCCGAGTGGTTAAGGCGATAGACTAGAAATCTATTGGGGTAACCCGCGTGAGTTCAAATCTCACAGCTGTCGAATCAAAGTGCTCGATAATTTCTCGAGCGCTGTCATTCACGATTACATCTCTCAACTTTATAAATATGCATTTATATCGTTATGCATAAGAAGGTGCAACAATTGCAACGTGATCCTACATATCACATTTTCAGAGTAAATTGTCCGCCACCAGGGTTTTGTTCTTTTAAAAGGTGCAATATTTATTATTACTTCTGCTTCTTACTCAAATCAAAGTGCGCGTTCTGTTATTTCAAAATGAACATTGGGTATATGACGGCCTTTAGTTAGAGCGAAGATTAAACACTAGGTGATGAATATAACAGCAAAAGAAAGGCGGTTTGAAGAAAGTCATCATGGCAAATTTTAGTAAGTGTGTAAATATCTATGAGCCGAATGTCGGTGTCGTCTAGTGGTTAGGACGTGAGCTTAACACGCTCAAGATCGAGGGTTCGATCCCCTCCTCCGATATATGGTAGTGCTACAATTTCGCTCATATATTTGTTTGCTTACTTTTGCGATAGCTACACTCAATACTTTAATATCATCTGGCCTGAGTTGTACAATTATAGACTTGTCCCCTCAGCACAAGCACTTGTCAACACAAACAAAGCTATCCAGTCAAAAAAGAAACATATCAGAAAGTAGGTAGTAGCCCTCGTGCGACGATTTGGAGATAGGTGTACATTCCTCTTGGGTGCACTTTGCGCGTTGTCGGACGATTTTTGGCTCATTCTTGCTCTCGCCCAAGCTTGAAGCAGCTTATAAGCGAATGAAAACCGGTCACTCTTTAACGACAGCTTGGCCGAGTGGTTAAGGCGATAGACTAGAAATCTATTGGGGTAACCCGCGTGAGTTCAAATCTCACAGCTGTCGAATCAAAGTGCTCGATAATTTCTCGAGCGCTGTCATTCACGATTACATCTCTCAACTTTATAAATATGCATTTATATCGTTATGCATAAGAAGGTGCAACAATTGCAACGTGATCCTACATATCACATTTTCAGAGTAAATTGTCCGCCACCAGGGTTTTGTTCTTTTAAAAGGTGCAATATTTATTATTACTTCTGCTTCTTACTCAAATCAAAGTGCGCGTTCTGTTATTTCAAAATGAACATTGGGTATATGACGGCCTTTAGTTAGAGCGAAGATTAAACACTAGGTGATGAATATAACAGCAAAAGAAAGGCGGTTTGAAGAAGTCATCATGGCAAATTTTAGTAAGTGTGTAAATATCTATGAGCCGAATGTCGGTGTCGTCTAGTGGTTAGGACGTGAGCTTAACACGCTCAAGATCGAGGGTTCGATCCCCTCCTCCGATATATGGTAGTGCTACAATTTCGCTCATATATTTGTTTGCTTACTTTTGCGATAGCTACACTCAATACTTTAATATCATCTGGCCTGAGTTGTACATTATAGACTTGTCCCCTCAGCACAAGCACTTGTCAACACAAACAAAGCTATCCAGTCAAAAAAGAAACATATCAGAAAGTAGGTAGTAGCCCTCGTGCGACGATTTGGAGATAGGTGTACATTCCTCTTGGGTGCACTTTGCGCGTTGTCGGACGATTTTTGGCTCATTCTTGCTCTCGCCCAAGCTTGAAGCAGCTTATAAGCGAATGAAAACCGGTCACTCTTTAACGACAGCTTGGCCGAGTGGTTAAGGCGATAGACTAGAAATCTATTGGGGTAACCCGCGTGAGTTCAAATCTCACAGCTGTCGAATCAAAGTGCTCGATAATTTCTCGAGCGCTGTCATTCACGATTACATCTCTCAACTTTATAAATATGCATTTATATCGTTATGCATAAGAAGGTGCAACAATTGCAACGTGATCCTACATATCACATTTTCAGAGTAAATTGTCCGCCACCAGGGTTTTGTTCTTTTAAAAGGTGCAATATTTATTATTACTTCTGCTTCTTACTCAAATCAAAGTGCGCGTTCTGTTATTTCAAAATGAACATTGGGTATATGACGGCCTTTAGTTAGAGCGAAGATTAAACACTAGGTGATGAATATAACAGCAAAAGAAAGGCGGTTTGAAGAAAGTCATCATGGCAAATTTTAGTAAGTGTGTAAATATCTATGAGCCGAATGTCGGTGTCGTCTAGTGGTTAGGACGTGAGCTTAACACGCTCAAGATCGAGGGTTCGATCCCCTCCTCCGATATATGGTAGTGCTACAATTTCGCTCATATATTTGTTTGCTTACTTTTGCGATAGCTACACTCAATACTTTAATATCATCTGGCCTGAGTTGTACAATTATAGACTTGTCCCCTCAGCACAAGCACTTGTCAACACAAACAAAGCTATCCAGTCAAAAAAGAAACATATCAGAAAGTAGGTAGTAGCCCTCGTGCGACGATTTGGAGATAGGTGTACATTCCTCTTGGGTGCACTTTGCGCGTTGTCGGACGATTTTTGGCTCATTCTTGCTCTCGCCCAAGCTTGAAGCAGCTTATAAGCGAATGAAAACCGGTCACTCTTTAACGACAGCTTGGCCGAGTGGTTAAGGCGATAGACTAGAAATCTATTGGGGTAACCCGCGTGAGTTCAAATCTCACAGCTGTCGAATCAAAGTGCTCGATAATTTCTCGAGCGCTGTCATTCACGATTACATCTCTCAACTTTATAAATATGCATTTATATCGTTATGCATAAGAAGGTGCAACAATTGCAACGTGATCCTACATATCACATTTTCAGAGTAAATTGTCCGCCACCAGGGTTTTGTTCTTTTAAAAGGTGCAATATTTATTATTACTTCTGCTTCTTACTCAAATCAAAGTGCGCGTTCTGTTATTTCAAAATGAACATTGGGTATATGACGGCCTTTAGTTAGAGCGAAGATTAAACACTAGGTGATGAATATAACAGCAAAAGAAAGGCGGTTTGAAGAAGTCATCATGGCAAATTTTAGTAAGTGTGTAAATATCTATGAGCCGAATGTCGGTGTCGTCTAGTGGTTAGGACGTGAGCTTAACACGCTCAAGATCGAGGGTTCGATCCCCTCCTCCGATATATGGTAGTGCTACAATTTCGCTCATATATTTGTTTGCTTACTTTTGCGATAGCTACACTCAATACTTTAATATCATCTGGCCTGAGTTGTACAATTATAGACTTGTCCCCTCAGCACAAGCACTTGTCAACACAAACAAAGCTATCCAGTCAAAAAAGAAACATATCAGAAAGTAGGTAGTAGCCCTCGTGCGACGATTTGGAGATAGGTGTACATTCCTCTTGGGTGCACTTTGCGCGTTGTCGGACGATTTTTGGCTCATTCTTGCTCTCGCCCAAGCTTGAAGCAGCTTATAAGCGAATGAAAACCGGTCACTCTTTAACGACAGCTTGGCCGAGTGGTTAAGGCGATAGACTAGAAATCTATTGGGGTAACCCGCGTGAGTTCAAATCTCACAGCTGTCGAATCAAAGTGCTCGATAATTTCTCGAGCGCTGTCATTCACGATTACATCTCTCAACTTTATAAATATGCATTTATATCGTTATGCATAAGAAGGTGCAACAATTGCAACGTGATCCTACATATCACATTTTCAGAGTAAATTGTCCGCCACCAGGGTTTTGTTCTTTTAAAAGGTGCAATATTTATTATTACTTCTGCTTCTTACTCAAATCAAAGTGCGCGTTCTGTTATTTCAAAATGAACATTGGGTATATGACGGCCTTTAGTTAGAGCGAAGATTAAACACTAGGTGATGAATATAACAGCAAAAGAAAGGCGGTTTGAAGAAGTCATCATGGCAAATTTTAGTAAGTGTGTAAATATCTATGAGCCGAATGTCGGTGTCGTCTAGTGGTTAGGACGTGAGCTTAACACGCTCAAGATCGAGGGTTCGATCCCCTCCTCCGATATATGGTAGTGCTACAATTTCGCTCATATATTTGTTTGCTTACTTTTGCGATAGCTACACTCAATACTTTAATATCATCTGGCCTGAGTTGTACAATTATAGACTTGTCCCCTCAGCACAAGCACTTGTCAACACAAACAAAGCTATCCAGTCAAAAAAGAAACATATCAGAAAGTAGGTAGTAGCCCTCGTGCGACGATTTGGAGATAGGTGTACATTCCTCTTGGGTGCACTTTGCGCGTTGTCGGACGATTTTTGGCTCATTCTTGCTCTCGCCCAAGCTTGAAGCAGCTTATAAGCGAATGAAAACCGGTCACTCTTTAACGACAGCTTGGCCGAGTGGTTAAGGCGATAGACTAGAAATCTATTGGGGTAACCCGCGTGAGTTCAAATCTCACAGCTGTCGAATCAAAGTGCTCGATAATTTCTCGAGCGCTGTCATTCACGATTACATCTCTCAACTTTATAAATATGCATTTATATCGTTATGCATAAGAAGGTGCAACAATTGCAACGTGATCCTACATATCACATTTTCAGAGTAAATTGTCCGCCACCAGGGTTTTGTTCTTTTAAAAGGTGCAATATTTATTATTACTTCTGCTTCTTACTCAAATCAAAGTGCGCGTTCTGTTATTTCAAAATGAACATTGGGTATATGACGGCCTTTAGTTAGAGCGAAGATTAAACACTAGGTGATGAATATAACAGCAAAAGAAAGGCGGTTTGAAGAAGTCATCATGGCAAATTTTAGTAAGTGTGTAAATATCTATGAGCCGAATGTCGGTGTCGTCTAGTGGTTAGGACGTGAGCTTAACACGCTCAAGATCGAGGGTTCGATCCCCTCCTCCGATATATGGTAGTGCTACAATTTCGCTCATATATTTGTTTGCTTACTTTTGCGATAGCTACACTCAATACTTTAATATCATCTGGCCTGAGTTGTACAATTATAGACTTGTCCCCTCAGCACAAGCACTTGTCAACACAAACAAAGCTATCCAGTCAAAAAAGAAACATATCAGAAAGTAGGTAGTAGCCCTCGTGCGACGATTTGGAGATAGGTGTACATTCCTCTTGGGTGCACTTTGCGCGTTGTCGGACGATTTTTGGCTCATTCTTGCTCTCGCCCAAGCTTGAAGCAGCTTATAAGCGAATGAAAACCGGTCACTCTTTAACGACAGCTTGGCCGAGTGGTTAAGGCGATAGACTAGAAATCTATTGGGGTAACCCGCGTGAGTTCAAATCTCACAGCTGTCGAATCAAAGTGCTCGATAATTTCTCGAGCGCTGTCATTCACGATTACATCTCTCAACTTTATAAATATGCATTTATATCGTTATGCATAAGAAGGTGCAACAATTGCAACGTGATCCTACATATCACATTTTCAGAGTAAATTGTCCGCCACCAGGGTTTTGTTCTTTTAAAAGGTGCAATATTTATTATTACTTCTGCTTCTTACTCAAATCAAAGTGCGCGTTCTGTTATTTCAAAATGAACATTGGGTATATGACGGCCTTTAGTTAGAGCGAAGATTAAACACTAGGTGATGAATATAACAGCAAAAGAAAGGCGGTTTGAAGAAGTCATCATGGCAAATTTTAGTAAGTGTGTAAATATTATGAGCCGAATGTCGGTGTCGTCTAGTGGTTAGGACGTGAGCTTAACACGCTCAAGATCGAGGGTTCGATCCCCTCCTCCGATATATGGTAGTGCTACAATTTCGCTCATATATTTGTTTGCTTACTTTTGCGATAGCTACACTCAATACTTTAATATCATCTGGCCTGAGTTGTACAATTATAGACTTGTCCCCTCAGCACAAGCACTTGTCAACACAAACAAAGCTATCCAGTCAAAAAAGAAACATATCAGAAAGTAGGTAGTAGCCCTCGTGCGACGATTTGGAGATAGGTGTACATTCCTCTTGGGTGCACTTTGCGCGTTGTCGGACGATTTTTGGCTCATTCTTGCTCTCGCCCAAGCTTGAAGCAGCTTATAAGCGAATGAAAACCGGTCACTCTTTAACGACAGCTTGGCCGAGTGGTTAAGGCGATAGACTAGAAATCTATTGGGGTAACCCGCGTGAGTTCAAATCTCACAGCTGTCGAATCAAAGTGCTCGATAATTTCTCGAGCGCTGTCATTCACGATTACATCTCTCAACTTTATAAATATGCTTTTATATCGTTATGCATAAGAAGGTGCAACAATTGCAACGTGATCCTACATATCACATTTTCAGAGTAAATTGTCCGCCACCAGGGTTTTGTTCTTTTAAAAGGTGCAATATTTATTATTACTTCTGCTTCTTACTCAAATCAAAGTGCGCGTTCTGTTATTTCAAAATGAACATTGGGTATATGACGGCCTTTAGTTAGAGCGAAGATTAAACACTAGGTGATGAATATAACAGCAAAAGAAAGGCGGTTTGAAGAAGTCATCATGGCAAATTTTAGTAAGTGTGTAAATATCTATGAGCCGAATGTCGGTGTCGTCTAGTGGTTAGGACGTGAGCTTAACACGCTCAAGATCGAGGGTTCGATCCCCTCCTCCGATATATGGTAGTGCTACAATTTCGCTCATATATTTGTTTGCTTACTTTTGCGATAGCTACACTCAATACTTTAATATCATCTGGCCTGAGTTGTACAATTATAGACTTGTCCCCTCAGCACAAGCACTTGTCAACACAAACAAAGCTATCCAGTCAAAAAAGAAACATATCAGAAAGTAGGTAGTAGCCCTCGTGCGACGATTTGGAGATAGGTGTACATTCCTCTTGGGTGCACTTTGCGCGTTGTCGGACGATTTTTGGCTCATTCTTGCTCTCGCCCAAGCTTGAAGCAGCTTATAAGCGAATGAAAACCGGTCACTCTTTAACGACAGCTTGGCCGAGTGGTTAAGGCGATAGACTAGAAATCTATTGGGGTAACCCGCGTGAGTTCAAATCTCACAGCTGTCGAATCAAAGTGCTCGATAATTTCTCGAGCGCTGTCATTCACGATTACATCTCTCAACTTTATAAATATGCATTTATATCGTTATGCATAAGAAGGTGCAACAATTGCAACGTGATCCTACATATCACATTTTCAGAGTAAATTGTCCGCCACCAGGGTTTTGTTCTTTTAAAAGGTGCAATATTTATTATTACTTCTGCTTCTTACTCAAATCAAAGTGCGCGTTCTGTTATTTCAAAATGAACATTGGGTATATGACGGCCTTTAGTTAGAGCGAAGATTAAACACTAGGTGATGAATATAACAGCAAAAGAAAGGCGGTTTGAAGAAGTCATCATGGCAAATTTTAGTAAGTGTGTAAATATCTATGAGCCGAATGTCGGTGTCGTCTAGTGGTTAGGACGTGAGCTTAACACGCTCAAGATCGAGGGTTCGATCCCCTCCTCCGATATATGGTAGTGCTACAATTTCGCTCATATATTTGTTTGCTTACTTTTGCGATAGCTACACTCAATACTTTAATATCATCTGGCCTGAGTTGTACAATTATAGACTTGTCCCCTCAGCACAAGCACTTGTCAACACAAACAAAGCTATCCAGTCAAAAAAGAAACATATCAGAAAGTAGGTAGTAGCCCTCGTGCGACGATTTGGAGATAGGTGTACATTCCTCTTGGGTGCACTTTGCGCGTTGTCGGACGATTTTTGGCTCATTCTTGCTCTCGCCCAAGCTTGAAGCAGCTTATAAGCGAATGAAAACCGGTCACTCTTTAACGACAGCTTGGCCGAGTGGTTAAGGCGATAGACTAGAAATCTATTGGGGTAACCCGCGTGAGTTCAAATCTCACAGCTGTCGAATCAAAGTGCTCGATAATTTCTCGAGCGCTGTCATTCACGATTACATCTCTCAACTTTATAAATATGCATTTATATCGTTATGCATAAGAAGGTGCAACAATTGCAACGTGATCCTACATATCACATTTTCAGAGTAAATTGTCCGCCACCAGGGTTTTGTTCTTTTAAAAGGTGCAATATTTATTATTACTTCTGCTTCTTACTCAAATCAAAGTGCGCGTTCTGTTATTTCAAAATGAACATTGGGTATATGACGGCCTTTAGTTAGAGCGAAGATTAAACACTAGGTGATGAATATAACAGCAAAAGAAAGGCGGTTTGAAGAAGTCATCATGGCAAATTTTAGTAAGTGTGTAAATATTTATGAGCCGAATGTCGGTGTCGTCTAGTGGTTAGGACGTGAGCTTAACACGCTCAAGATCGAGGGTTCGATCCCCTCCTCCGATATATGGTAGTGCTACAATTTCGCTCATATATTTGTTTGCTTACTTTTGCGATAGCTACACTCAATACTTTAATATCATCTGGCCTGAGTTGTACAATTATAGACTTGTCCCCTCAGCACAAGCACTTGTCAACACAAACAAAGCTATCCAGTCAAAAAAGAAACATATCAGAAAGTAGGTAGTAGCCCTCGTGCGACGATTTGGAGATAGGTGTACATTCCTCTTGGGTGCACTTTGCGCGTTGTCGGACGATTTTTGGCTCATTCTTGCTCTCGCCCAAGCTTGAAGCAGCTTATAAGCGAATGAAAACCGGTCACTCTTTAACGACAGCTTGGCCGAGTGGTTAAGGCGATAGACTAGAAATCTATTGGGGTAACCCGCGTGAGTTCAAATCTCACAGCTGTCGAATCAAAGTGCTCGATAATTTCTCGAGCGCTGTCATTCACGATTACATCTCTCAACTTTATAAATACGCTTTTATATCGTTATGCATAAGAAGGTGCAACAATTGCAACGTGATCCTACATATCACATTTTCAGAGTAAATTGTCCGCCACCAGGGTTTTGTTCTTTTAAAAGGTGCAATATTTATTATTACTTCTGCTTCTTACTCAAATCAAAGTGCGCGTTCTGTTATTTCAAAATGAACATTGGGTATATGACGGCCTTTAGTTAGAGCGAAGATTAAACACTAGGTGATGAATATAACAGCAAAAGAAAGGCGGTTTGAAGACAGTCATCATGGCAAATTTTAGTAAGTGTGTAAATATTATGAGCCGAATGTCGGTGTCGTCTAGTGGTTAGGACGTGAGCTTAACACGCTCAAGATCGAGGGTTCGATCCCCTCCTCCGATATATGGTAGTGCTACAATTTCGCTCATATATTTGTTTGCTTACTTTTGCGATAGCTACACTCAATACTTTAATATCATCTGGCCTGAGTTGTACAATTATAGACTTGTCCCCTCAGCACAAGCACTTGTCAACACAAACAAAGCTATCCAGTCAAAAAAGAAACATATCAGAAAGTAGGTAGTAGCCCTCGTGCGACGATTTGGAGATAGGTGTACATTCCTCTTGGGTGCACTTTGCGCGTTGTCGGACGATTTTTGGCTCATTCTTGCTCTCGCCCAAGCTTGAAGCAGCTTATAAGCGAATGAAAACCGGTCACTCTTTAACGACAGCTTGGCCGAGTGGTTAAGGCGATAGACTAGAAATCTATTGGGGTAACCCGCGTGAGTTCAAATCTCACAGCTGTCGAATCAAAGTGCTCGATAATTTCTCGAGCGCTGTCATTCACGATTACATCTCTCAACTTTATAAATATGCATTTATATCGTTATGCATAAGAAGGTGCAACAATTGCAACGTGATCCTACATATCACATTTTCAGAGTAAATTGTCCGCCACCAGGGTTTTGTTCTTTTAAAAGGTGCAATATTTATTATTACTTCTGCTTCTTACTCAAATCAAAGTGCGCGTTCTGTTATTTCAAAATGAACATTGGGTATATGACGGCCTTTAGTTAGAGCGAAGATTAAACACTAGGTGATGAATATAACAGCAAAAGAAAGGCGGTTTGAAGACAGTCATCATGGCAAATTTTAGTAAGTGTGTAAATATTATGAGCCGAATGTCGGTGTCGTCTAGTGGTTAGGACGTGAGCTTAACACGCTCAAGATCGAGGGTTCGATCCCCTCCTCCGATATATGGTAGTGCTACAATTTCGCTCATATATTTGTTTGCTTACTTTTGCGATAGCTACACTCAATACTTTAATATCATCTGGCCTGAGTTGTACAATTATAGACTTGTCCCCTCAGCACAAGCACTTGTCAACACAAACAAAGCTATCCAGTCAAAAAAGAAACATATCAGAAAGTAGGTAGTAGCCCTCGTGCGACGATTTGGAGATAGGTGTACATTCCTCTTGGGTGCACTTTGCGCGTTGTCGGACGATTTTTGGCTCATTCTTGCTCTCGCCCAAGCTTGAAGCAGCTTATAAGCGAATGAAAACCGGTCACTCTTTAACGACAGCTTGGCCGAGTGGTTAAGGCGATAGACTAGAAATCTATTGGGGTAACCCGCGTGAGTTCAAATCTCACAGCTGTCGAATCAAAGTGCTCGATAATTTCTCGAGCGCTGTCATTCACGATTACATCTCTCAACTTTATAAATATGCATTTATATCGTTATGCATAAGAAGGTGCAACAATTGCAACGTGATCCTACATATCACATTTTCAGAGTAAATTGTCCGCCACCAGGGTTTTGTTCTTTTAAAAGGTGCAATATTTATTATTACTTCTGCTTCTTACTCAAATCAAAGTGCGCGTTCTGTTATTTCAAAATGAACATTGGGTATATGACGGCCTTTAGTTAGAGCGAAGATTAAACACTAGGTGATGAATATAACAGCAAAAGAAAGGCGGTTTGAAGACAGTCATCATGGCAAATTTTAGTAAGTGTGTAAATATTATGAGCCGAATGTCGGTGTCGTCTAGTGGTTAGGACGTGAGCTTAACACGCTCAAGATCGAGGGTTCGATCCCCTCCTCCGATATATGGTAGTGCTACAATTTCGCTCATATATTTGTTTGCTTACTTTTGCGATAGCTACACTCAATACTTTAATATCATCTGGCCTGAGTTGTACAATTATAGACTTGTCCCCTCAGCACAAGCACTTGTCAACACAAACAAAGCTATCCAGTCAAAAAAGAAACATATCAGAAAGTAGGTAGTAGCCCTCGTGCGACGATTTGGAGATAGGTGTACATTCCTCTTGGGTGCACTTTGCGCGTTGTCGGACGATTTTTGGCTCATTCTTGCTCTCGCCCAAGCTTGAAGCAGCTTATAAGCGAATGAAAACCGGTCACTCTTTAACGACAGCTTGGCCGAGTGGTTAAGGCGATAGACTAGAAATCTATTGGGGTAACCCGCGTGAGTTCAAATCTCACAGCTGTCGAATCAAAGTGCTCGATAATTTCTCGAGCGCTGTCATTCACGATTACATCTCTCAACTTTATAAATATGCATTTATATCGTTATGCATAAGAAGGTGCAACAATTGCAACGTGATCCTACATATCACATTTTCAGAGTAAATTGTCCGCCACCAGGGTTTTGTTCTTTTAAAAGGTGCAATATTTATTATTACTTCTGCTTCTTACTCAAATCAAAGTGCGCGTTCTGTTATTTCAAAATGAACATTGGGTATATGACGGCCTTTAGTTAGAGCGAAGATTAAACACTAGGTGATGAATATAACAGCAAAAGAAAGGCGGTTTGAAGACAGTCATCATGGCAAATTTTAGTAAGTGTGTAAATATTTATGAGCCGAATGTCGGTGTCGTCTAGTGGTTAGGACGTGAGCTTAACACGCTCAAGATCGAGGGTTCGATCCCCTCCTCCGATATATGGTAGTGCTACAATTTCGCTCATATATTTGTTTGCTTACTTTTGCGATAGCTACACTCAATACTTTAATATCATCTGGCCTGAGTTGTACAATTATAGACTTGTCCCCTCAGCACAAGCACTTGTCAACACAAACAAAGCTATCCAGTCAAAAAAGAAACATATCAGAAAGTAGGTAGTAGCCCTCGTGCGACGATTTGGAGATAGGTGTACATTCCTCTTGGGTGCACTTTGCGCGTTGTCGGACGATTTTTGGCTCATTCTTGCTCTCGCCCAAGCTTGAAGCAGCTTATAAGCGAATGAAAACCGGTCACTCTTTAACGACAGCTTGGCCGAGTGGTTAAGGCGATAGACTAGAAATCTATTGGGGTAACCCGCGTGAGTTCAAATCTCACAGCTGTCGAATCAAAGTGCTCGATAATTTCTCGAGCGCTGTCATTCACGATTACATCTCTCAACTTTATAAATATGCATTTATATCGTTATGCATAAGAAGGTGCAACAATTGCAACGTGATCCTACATATCACATTTTCAGAGTAAATTGTCCGCCACCAGGGTTTTGTTCTTTTAAAAGGTGCAATATTTATTATTACTTCTGCTTCTTACTCAAATCAAAGTGCGCGTTCTGTTATTTCAAAATGAACATTGGGTATATGACGGCCTTTAGTTAGAGCGAAGATTAAACACTAGGTGATGAATATAACAGCAAAAGAAAGGCGGTTTGAAGACAGTCATCATGGCAAATTTTAGTAAGTGTGTAAATATTATGAGCCGAATGTCGGTGTCGTCTAGTGGTTAGGACGTGAGCTTAACACGCTCAAGATCGAGGGTTCGATCCCCTCCTCCGATATATGGTAGTGCTACAATTTCGCTCATATATTTGTTTGCTTACTTTTGCGATAGCTACACTCAATACTTTAATATCATCTGGCCTGAGTTGTACAATTATAGACTTGTCCCCTCAGCACAAGCACTTGTCAACACAAACAAAGCTATCCAGTCAAAAAAGAAACATATCAGAAAGTAGGTAGTAGCCCTCGTGCGACGATTTGGAGATAGGTGTACATTCCTCTTGGGTGCACTTTGCGCGTTGTCGGACGATTTTTGGCTCATTCTTGCTCTCGCCCAAGCTTGAAGCAGCTTATAAGCGAATGAAAACCGGTCACTCTTTAACGACAGCTTGGCCGAGTGGTTAAGGCGATAGACTAGAAATCTATTGGGGTAACCCGCGTGAGTTCAAATCTCACAGCTGTCGAATCAAAGTGCTCGATAATTTCTCGAGCGCTGTCATTCACGATTACATCTCTCAACTTTATAAATACGCTTTTATATCGTTATGCATAAGAAGGTGCAACAATTGCAACGTGATCCTACATATCACATTTTCAGAGTAAATTGTCCGCCACCAGGGTTTTGTTCTTTTAAAAGGTGCAATATTTATTATTACTTCTGCTTCTTACTCAAATCAAAGTGCGCGTTCTGTTATTTCAAAATGAACATTGGGTATATGACGGCCTTTAGTTAGAGCGAAGATTAAACACTAGGTGATGAATATAACAGCAAAAGAAAGGCGGTTTGAAGAAAGTCATCATGGCAAATTTTAGTAAGTGTGTAAATATTATGAGCCGAATGTCGGTGTCGTCTAGTGGTTAGGACGTGAGCTTAACACGCTCAAGATCGAGGGTTCGATCCCCTCCTCCGATATATGGTAGTGCTACAATTTCGCTCATATATTTGTTTGCTTACTTTTGCGATAGCTACACTCAATACTTTAATATCATCTGGCCTGAGTTGTACAATTATAGACTTGTCCCCTCAGCACAAGCACTTGTCAACACAAACAAAGCTATCCAGTCAAAAAAGAAACATATCAGAAAGTAGGTAGTAGCCCTCGTGCGACGATTTGGAGATAGGTGTACATTCCTCTTGGGTGCACTTTGCGCGTTGTCGGACGATTTTTGGCTCATTCTTGCTCTCGCCCAAGCTTGAAGCAGCTTATAAGCGAATGAAAACCGGTCACTCTTTAACGACAGCTTGGCCGAGTGGTTAAGGCGATAGACTAGAAATCTATTGGGGTAACCCGCGTGAGTTCAAATCTCACAGCTGTCGAATCAAAGTGCTCGATAATTTCTCGAGCGCTGTCATTCACGATTACATCTCTCAACTTTATAAATATGCATTTATATCGTTATGCATAAGAAGGTGCAACAATTGCAACGTGATCCTACATATCACATTTTCAGAGTAAATTGTCCGCCACCAGGGTTTTGTTCTTTTAAAAGGTGCAATATTTATTATTACTTCTGCTTCTTACTCAAATCAAAGTGCGCGTTCTGTTATTTCAAAATGAACATTGGGTATATGACGGCCTTTAGTTAGAGCGAAGATTAAACACTAGGTGATGAATATAACAGCAAAAGAAAGGCGGTTTGAAGACAGTCATCATGGCAAATTTTAGTAAGTGTGTAAATATTATGAGCCGAATGTCGGTGTCGTCTAGTGGTTAGGACGTGAGCTTAACACGCTCAAGATCGAGGGTTCGATCCCCTCCTCCGATATATGGTAGTGCTACAATTTCGCTCATATATTTGTTTGCTTACTTTTGCGATAGCTACACTCAATACTTTAATATCATCTGGCCTGAGTTGTACAATTATAGACTTGTCCCCTCAGCACAAGCACTTGTCAACACAAACAAAGCTATCCAGTCAAAAAAGAAACATATCAGAAAGTAGGTAGTAGCCCTCGTGCGACGATTTGGAGATAGGTGTACATTCCTCTTGGGTGCACTTTGCGCGTTGTCGGACGATTTTTGGCTCATTCTTGCTCTCGCCCAAGCTTGAAGCAGCTTATAAGCGAATGAAAACCGGTCACTCTTTAACGACAGCTTGGCCGAGTGGTTAAGGCGATAGACTAGAAATCTATTGGGGTAACCCGCGTGAGTTCAAATCTCACAGCTGTCGAATCAAAGTGCTCGATAATTTCTCGAGCGCTGTCATTCACGATTACATCTCTCAACTTTATAAATATGCTTTTATATCGTTATGCATAAGAAGGTGCAACAATTGCAACGTGATCCTACATATCACATTTTCAGAGTAAATTGTCCGCCACCAGGGTTTTGTTCTTTTAAAAGGTGCAATATTTATTATTACTTCTGCTTCTTACTCAAATCAAAGTGCGCGTTCTGTTATTTCAAAATGAACATTGGGTATATGACGGCCTTTAGTTAGAGCGAAGATTAAACACTAGGTGATGAATATAACAGCAAAAGAAAGGCGGTTTGAAGACAGTCATCATGGCAAATTTTAGTAAGTGTGTAAATATCTATGAGCCGAATGTCGGTGTCGTCTAGTGGTTAGGACGTGAGCTTAACACGCTCAAGATCGAGGGTTCGATCCCCTCCTCCGATATATGGTAGTGCTACAATTTCGCTCATATATTTGTTTGCTTACTTTTGCGATAGCTACACTCAATACTTTAATATCATCTGGCCTGAGTTGTACAATTATAGACTTGTCCCCTCAGCACAAGCACTTGTCAACACAAACAAAGCTATCCAGTCAAAAAAGAAACATATCAGAAAGTAGGTAGTAGCCCTCGTGCGACGATTTGGAGATAGGTGTACATTCCTCTTGGGTGCACTTTGCGCGTTGTCGGACGATTTTTGGCTCATTCTTGCTCTCGCCCAAGCTTGAAGCAGCTTATAAGCGAATGAAAACCGGTCACTCTTTAACGACAGCTTGGCCGAGTGGTTAAGGCGATAGACTAGAAATCTATTGGGGTAACCCGCGTGAGTTCAAATCTCACAGCTGTCGAATCAAAGTGCTCGATAATTTCTCGAGCGCTGTCATTCACGATTACATCTCTCAACTTTATAAATATGCATTTATATCGTTATGCATAAGAAGGTGCAACAATTGCAACGTGATCCTACATATCACATTTTCAGAGTAAATTGTCCGCCACCAGGGTTTTGTTCTTTTAAAAGGTGCAATATTTATTATTACTTCTGCTTCTTACTCAAATCAAAGTGCGCGTTCTGTTATTTCAAAATGAACATTGGGTATATGACGGCCTTTAGTTAGAGCGAAGATTAAACACTAGGTGATGAATATAACAGCAAAAGAAAGGCGGTTTGAAGACAGTCATCATGGCAAATTTTAAGTGTGTAAATATTATGAGCCGAATGTCGGTGTCGTCTAGTGGTTAGGACGTGAGCTTAACACGCTCAAGATCGAGGGTTCGATCCCCTCCTCCGATATATGGTAGTGCTACAATTTCGCTCATATATTTGTTTGCTTACTTTTGCGATAGCTACACTCAATACTTTAATATCATCTGGCCTGAGTTGTACAATTATAGACTTGTCCCCTCAGCACAAGCACTTGTCAACACAAACAAAGCTATCCAGTCAAAAAAGAAACATATCAGAAAGTAGGTAGTAGCCCTCGTGCGACGATTTGGAGATAGGTGTACATTCCTCTTGGGTGCACTTTGCGCGTTGTCGGACGATTTTTGGCTCATTCTTGCTCTCGCCCAAGCTTGAAGCAGCTTATAAGCGAATGAAAACCGGTCACTCTTTAACGACAGCTTGGCCGAGTGGTTAAGGCGATAGACTAGAAATCTATTGGGGTAACCCGCGTGAGTTCAAATCTCACAGCTGTCGAATCAAAGTGCTCGATAATTTCTCGAGCGCTGTCATTCACGATTACATCTCTCAACTTTATAAATATGCTTTATATCGTTATGCATAAGAAGGTGCAACAATTGCAACGTGATCCTACATATCACATTTTCAGAGTAAATTGTCCGCCACCAGGGTTTTGTTCTTTTAAAAGGTGCAATATTTATTATTACTTCTGCTTCTTACTCAAATCAAAGTGCGCGTTCTGTTATTTCAAAATGAACATTGGGTATATGACGGCCTTTAGTTAGAGCGAAGATTAAACACTAGGTGATGAATATAACAGCAAAAGAAAGGCGGTTTGAAGACAGTCATCATGGCAAATTTTAGTAAGTGTGTAAATATTATGAGCCGAATGTCGGTGTCGTCTAGTGGTTAGGACGTGAGCTTAACACGCTCAAGATCGAGGGTTCGATCCCCTCCTCCGATATATGGTAGTGCTACAATTTCGCTCATATATTTGTTTGCTTACTTTTGCGATAGCTACACTCAATACTTTAATATCATCTGGCCTGAGTTGTACAATTATAGACTTGTCCCCTCAGCACAAGCACTTGTCAACACAAACAAAGCTATCCAGTCAAAAAAGAAACATATCAGAAAGTAGGTAGTAGCCCTCGTGCGACGATTTGGAGATAGGTGTACATTCCTCTTGGGTGCACTTTGCGCGTTGTCGGACGATTTTTGGCTCATTCTTGCTCTCGCCCAAGCTTGAAGCAGCTTATAAGCGAATGAAAACCGGTCACTCTTTAACGACAGCTTGGCCGAGTGGTTAAGGCGATAGACTAGAAATCTATTGGGGTAACCCGCGTGAGTTCAAATCTCACAGCTGTCGAATCAAAGTGCTCGATAATTTCTCGAGCGCTGTCATTCACGATTACATCTCTCAACTTTATAAATACGCTTTTATATCGTTATGCATAAGAAGGTGCAACAATTGCAACGTGATCCTACATATCACATTTTCAGAGTAAATTGTCCGCCACCAGGGTTTTGTTCTTTTAAAAGGTGCAATATTTATTATTACTTCTGCTTCTTACTCAAATCAAAGTGCGCGTTCTGTTATTTCAAAATGAACATTGGGTATATGACGGCCTTTAGTTAGAGCGAAGATTAAACACTAGGTGATGAATATAACAGCAAAAGAAAGGCGGTTTGAAGACAGTCATCATGGCAAATTTTAGTAAGTGTGTAAATATTATGAGCCGAATGTCGGTGTCGTCTAGTGGTTAGGACGTGAGCTTAACACGCTCAAGATCGAGGGTTCGATCCCCTCCTCCGATATATGGTAGTGCTACAATTTCGCTCATATATTTGTTTGCTTACTTTTGCGATAGCTACACTCAATACTTTAATATCATCTGGCCTGAGTTGTACAATTATAGACTTGTCCCCTCAGCACAAGCACTTGTCAACACAAACAAAGCTATCCAGTCAAAAAAGAAACATATCAGAAAGTAGGTAGTAGCCCTCGTGCGACGATTTGGAGATAGGTGTACATTCCTCTTGGGTGCACTTTGCGCGTTGTCGGACGATTTTTGGCTCATTCTTGCTCTCGCCCAAGCTTGAAGCAGCTTATAAGCGAATGAAAACCGGTCACTCTTTAACGACAGCTTGGCCGAGTGGTTAAGGCGATAGACTAGAAATCTATTGGGGTAACCCGCGTGAGTTCAAATCTCACAGCTGTCGAATCAAAGTGCTCGATAATTTCTCGAGCGCTGTCATTCACGATTACATCTCTCAACTTTATAAATATGCTTTATATCGTTATGCATAAGAAGGTGCAACAATTGCAACGTGATCCTACATATCACATTTTCAGAGTAAATTGTCCGCCACCAGGGTTTTGTTCTTTTAAAAGGTGCAATATTTATTATTACTTCTGCTTCTTACTCAAATCAAAGTGCGCGTTCTGTTATTTCAAAATGAACATTGGGTATATGACGGCCTTTAGTTAGAGCGAAGATTAAACACTAGGTGATGAATATAACAGCAAAAGAAAGGCGGTTTGAAGACAGTCATCATGGCAAATTTTAGTAAGTGTGTAAATATCTATGAGCCGAATGTCGGTGTCGTCTAGTGGTTAGGACGTGAGCTTAACACGCTCAAGATCGAGGGTTCGATCCCCTCCTCCGATATATGGTAGTGCTACAATTTCGCTCATATATTTGTTTGCTTACTTTTGCGATAGCTACACTCAATACTTTAATATCATCTGGCCTGAGTTGTACAATTATAGACTTGTCCCCTCAGCACAAGCACTTGTCAACACAAACAAAGCTATCCAGTCAAAAAAGAAACATATCAGAAAGTAGGTAGTAGCCCTCGTGCGACGATTTGGAGATAGGTGTACATTCCTCTTGGGTGCACTTTGCGCGTTGTCGGACGATTTTTGGCTCATTCTTGCTCTCGCCCAAGCTTGAAGCAGCTTATAAGCGAATGAAAACCGGTCACTCTTTAACGACAGCTTGGCCGAGTGGTTAAGGCGATAGACTAGAAATCTATTGGGGTAACCCGCGTGAGTTCAAATCTCACAGCTGTCGAATCAAAGTGCTCGATAATTTCTCGAGCGCTGTCATTCACGATTACATCTCTCAACTTTATAAATATGCATTTATATCGTTATGCATAAGAAGGTGCAACAATTGCAACGTGATCCTACATATCACATTTTCAGAGTAAATTGTCCGCCACCAGGGTTTTGTTCTTTTAAAAGGTGCAATATTTATTATTACTTCTGCTTCTTACTCAAATCAAAGTGCGCGTTCTGTTATTTCAAAATGAACATTGGGTATATGACGGCCTTTAGTTAGAGCGAAGATTAAACACTAGGTGATGAATATAACAGCAAAAGAAAGGCGGTTTGAAGACAGTCATCATGGCAAATTTTAGTAAGTGTGTAAATATTATGAGCCGAATGTCGGTGTCGTCTAGTGGTTAGGACGTGAGCTTAACACGCTCAAGATCGAGGGTTCGATCCCCTCCTCCGATATATGGTAGTGCTACAATTTCGCTCATATATTTGTTTGCTTACTTTTGCGATAGCTACACTCAATACTTTAATATCATCTGGCCTGAGTTGTACAATTATAGACTTGTCCCCTCAGCACAAGCACTTGTCAACACAAACAAAGCTATCCAGTCAAAAAAGAAACATATCAGAAAGTAGGTAGTAGCCCTCGTGCGACGATTTGGAGATAGGTGTACATTCCTCTTGGGTGCACTTTGCGCGTTGTCGGACGATTTTTGGCTCATTCTTGCTCTCGCCCAAGCTTGAAGCAGCTTATAAGCGAATGAAAACCGGTCACTCTTTAACGACAGCTTGGCCGAGTGGTTAAGGCGATAGACTAGAAATCTATTGGGGTAACCCGCGTGAGTTCAAATCTCACAGCTGTCGAATCAAAGTGCTCGATAATTTCTCGAGCGCTGTCATTCACGATTACATCTCTCAACTTTATAAATACGCTTTTATATCGTTATGCATAAGAAGGTGCAACAATTGCAACGTGATCCTACATATCACATTTTCAGAGTAAATTGTCCGCCACCAGGGTTTTGTTCTTTTAAAAGGTGCAATATTTATTATTACTTCTGCTTCTTACTCAAATCAAAGTGCGCGTTCTGTTATTTCAAAATGAACATTGGGTATATGACGGCCTTTAGTTAGAGCGAAGATTAAACACTAGGTGATGAATATAACAGCAAAAGAAAGGCGGTTTGAAGACAGTCATCATGGCAAATTTTAGTAAGTGTGTAAATATTATGAGCCGAATGTCGGTGTCGTCTAGTGGTTAGGACGTGAGCTTAACACGCTCAAGATCGAGGGTTCGATCCCCTCCTCCGATATATGGTAGTGCTACAATTTCGCTCATATATTTGTTTGCTTACTTTTGCGATAGCTACACTCAATACTTTAATATCATCTGGCCTGAGTTGTACAATTATAGACTTGTCCCCTCAGCACAAGCACTTGTCAACACAAACAAAGCTATCCAGTCAAAAAAGAAACATATCAGAAAGTAGGTAGTAGCCCTCGTGCGACGATTTGGAGATAGGTGTACATTCCTCTTGGGTGCACTTTGCGCGTTGTCGGACGATTTTTGGCTCATTCTTGCTCTCGCCCAAGCTTGAAGCAGCTTATAAGCGAATGAAAACCGGTCACTCTTTAACGACAGCTTGGCCGAGTGGTTAAGGCGATAGACTAGAAATCTATTGGGGTAACCCGCGTGAGTTCAAATCTCACAGCTGTCGAATCAAAGTGCTCGATAATTTCTCGAGCGCTGTCATTCACGATTACATCTCTCAACTTTATAAATATGCATTTATATCGTTATGCATAAGAAGGTGCAACAATTGCAACGTGATCCTACATATCACATTTTCAGAGTAAATTGTCCGCCACCAGGGTTTTGTTCTTTTAAAAGGTGCAATATTTATTATTACTTCTGCTTCTTACTCAAATCAAAGTGCGCGTTCTGTTATTTCAAAATGAACATTGGGTATATGACGGCCTTTAGTTAGAGCGAAGATTAAACACTAGGTGATGAATATAACAGCAAAAGAAAGGCGGTTTGAAGACAGTCATCATGGCAAATTTTAGTAAGTGTGTAAATATTATGAGCCGAATGTCGGTGTCGTCTAGTGGTTAGGACGTGAGCTTAACACGCTCAAGATCGAGGGTTCGATCCCCTCCTCCGATATATGGTAGTGCTACAATTTCGCTCATATATTTGTTTGCTTACTTTTGCGATAGCTACACTCAATACTTTAATATCATCTGGCCTGAGTTGTACAATTATAGACTTGTCCCCTCAGCACAAGCACTTGTCAACACAAACAAAGCTATCCAGTCAAAAAAGAAACATATCAGAAAGTAGGTAGTAGCCCTCGTGCGACGATTTGGAGATAGGTGTACATTCCTCTTGGGTGCACTTTGCGCGTTGTCGGACGATTTTTGGCTCATTCTTGCTCTCGCCCAAGCTTGAAGCAGCTTATAAGCGAATGAAAACCGGTCACTCTTTAACGACAGCTTGGCCGAGTGGTTAAGGCGATAGACTAGAAATCTATTGGGGTAACCCGCGTGAGTTCAAATCTCACAGCTGTCGAATCAAAGTGCTCGATAATTTCTCGAGCGCTGTCATTCACGATTACATCTCTCAACTTTATAAATATGCTTTATATCGTTATGCATAAGAAGGTGCAACAATTGCAACGTGATCCTACATATCACATTTTCAGAGTAAATTGTCCGCCACCAGGGTTTTGTTCTTTTAAAAGGTGCAATATTTATTATTACTTCTGCTTCTTACTCAAATCAAAGTGCGCGTTCTGTTATTTCAAAATGAACATTGGGTATATGACGGCCTTTAGTTAGAGCGAAGATTAAACACTAGGTGATGAATATAACAGCAAAAGAAAGGCGGTTTGAAGACAGTCATCATGGCAAATTTTAGTAAGTGTGTAAATATTATGAGCCGAATGTCGGTGTCGTCTAGTGGTTAGGACGTGAGCTTAACACGCTCAAGATCGAGGGTTCGATCCCCTCCTCCGATATATGGTAGTGCTACAATTTCGCTCATATATTTGTTTGCTTACTTTTGCGATAGCTACACTCAATACTTTAATATCATCTGGCCTGAGTTGTACAATTATAGACTTGTCCCCTCAGCACAAGCACTTGTCAACACAAACAAAGCTATCCAGTCAAAAAAGAAACATATCAGAAAGTAGGTAGTAGCCCTCGTGCGACGATTTGGAGATAGGTGTACATTCCTCTTGGGTGCACTTTGCGCGTTGTCGGACGATTTTTGGCTCATTCTTGCTCTCGCCCAAGCTTGAAGCAGCTTATAAGCGAATGAAAACCGGTCACTCTTTAACGACAGCTTGGCCGAGTGGTTAAGGCGATAGACTAGAAATCTATTGGGGTAACCCGCGTGAGTTCAAATCTCACAGCTGTCGAATCAAAGTGCTCGATAATTTCTCGAGCGCTGTCATTCACGATTACATCTCTCAACTTTATAAATATGCATTTATATCGTTATGCATAAGAAGGTGCAACAATTGCAACGTGATCCTACATATCACATTTTCAGAGTAAATTGTCCGCCACCAGGGTTTTGTTCTTTTAAAAGGTGCAATATTTATTATTACTTCTGCTTCTTACTCAAATCAAAGTGCGCGTTCTGTTATTTCAAAATGAACATTGGGTATATGACGGCCTTTAGTTAGAGCGAAGATTAAACACTAGGTGATGAATATAACAGCAAAAGAAAGGCGGTTTGAAGACAGTCATCATGGCAAATTTTAGTAAGTGTGTAAATATTATGAGCCGAATGTCGGTGTCGTCTAGTGGTTAGGACGTGAGCTTAACACGCTCAAGATCGAGGGTTCGATCCCCTCCTCCGATATATGGTAGTGCTACAATTTCGCTCATATATTTGTTTGCTTACTTTTGCGATAGCTACACTCAATACTTTAATATCATCTGGCCTGAGTTGTACAATTATAGACTTGTCCCCTCAGCACAAGCACTTGTCAACACAAACAAAGCTATCCAGTCAAAAAAGAAACATATCAGAAAGTAGGTAGTAGCCCTCGTGCGACGATTTGGAGATAGGTGTACATTCCTCTTGGGTGCACTTTGCGCGTTGTCGGACGATTTTTGGCTCATTCTTGCTCTCGCCCAAGCTTGAAGCAGCTTATAAGCGAATGAAAACCGGTCACTCTTTAACGACAGCTTGGCCGAGTGGTTAAGGCGATAGACTAGAAATCTATTGGGGTAACCCGCGTGAGTTCAAATCTCACAGCTGTCGAATCAAAGTGCTCGATAATTTCTCGAGCGCTGTCATTCACGATTACATCTCTCAACTTTATAAATATGCATTTATATCGTTATGCATAAGAAGGTGCAACAATTGCAACGTGATCCTACATATCACATTTTCAGAGTAAATTGTCCGCCACCAGGGTTTTGTTCTTTTAAAAGGTGCAATATTTATTATTACTTCTGCTTCTTACTCAAATCAAAGTGCGCGTTCTGTTATTTCAAAATGAACATTGGGTATATGACGGCCTTTAGTTAGAGCGAAGATTAAACACTAGGTGATGAATATAACAGCAAAAGAAAGGCGGTTTGAAGAAGTCATCATGGCAAATTTTAGTAAGTGTGTAAATATTATGAGCCGAATGTCGGTGTCGTCTAGTGGTTAGGACGTGAGCTTAACACGCTCAAGATCGAGGGTTCGATCCCCTCCTCCGATATATGGTAGTGCTACAATTTCGCTCATATATTTGTTTGCTTACTTTTGCGATAGCTACACTCAATACTTTAATATCATCTGGCCTGAGTTGTACAATTATAGACTTGTCCCCTCAGCACAAGCACTTGTCAACACAAACAAAGCTATCCAGTCAAAAAAGAAACATATCAGAAAGTAGGTAGTAGCCCTCGTGCGACGATTTGGAGATAGGTGTACATTCCTCTTGGGTGCACTTTGCGCGTTGTCGGACGATTTTTGGCTCATTCTTGCTCTCGCCCAAGCTTGAAGCAGCTTATAAGCGAATGAAAACCGGTCACTCTTTAACGACAGCTTGGCCGAGTGGTTAAGGCGATAGACTAGAAATCTATTGGGGTAACCCGCGTGAGTTCAAATCTCACAGCTGTCGAATCAAAGTGCTCGATAATTTCTCGAGCGCTGTCATTCACGATTACATCTCTCAACTTTATAAATATGCTTTATATCGTTATGCATAAGAAGGTGCAACAATTGCAACGTGATCCTACATATCACATTTTCAGAGTAAATTGTCCGCCACCAGGGTTTTGTTCTTTTAAAAGGTGCAATATTTATTATTACTTCTGCTTCTTACTCAAATCAAAGTGCGCGTTCTGTTATTTCAAAATGAACATTGGGTATATGACGGCCTTTAGTTAGAGCGAAGATTAAACACTAGGTGATGAATATAACAGCAAAAGAAAGGCGGTTTGAAGACAGTCATCATGGCAAATTTTAGTAAGTGTGTAAATATTATGAGCCGAATGTCGGTGTCGTCTAGTGGTTAGGACGTGAGCTTAACACGCTCAAGATCGAGGGTTCGATCCCCTCCTCCGATATATGGTAGTGCTACAATTTCGCTCATATATTTGTTTGCTTACTTTTGCGATAGCTACACTCAATACTTTAATATCATCTGGCCTGAGTTGTACAATTATAGACTTGTCCCCTCAGCACAAGCACTTGTCAACACAAACAAAGCTATCCAGTCAAAAAAGAAACATATCAGAAAGTAGGTAGTAGCCCTCGTGCGACGATTTGGAGATAGGTGTACATTCCTCTTGGGTGCACTTTGCGCGTTGTCGGACGATTTTTGGCTCATTCTTGCTCTCGCCCAAGCTTGAAGCAGCTTATAAGCGAATGAAAACCGGTCACTCTTTAACGACAGCTTGGCCGAGTGGTTAAGGCGATAGACTAGAAATCTATTGGGGTAACCCGCGTGAGTTCAAATCTCACAGCTGTCGAATCAAAGTGCTCGATAATTTCTCGAGCGCTGTCATTCACGATTACATCTCTCAACTTTATAAATATGCATTTATATCGTTATGCATAAGAAGGTGCAACAATTGCAACGTGATCCTACATATCACATTTTCAGAGTAAATTGTCCGCCACCAGGGTTTTGTTCTTTTAAAAGGTGCAATATTTATTATTACTTCTGCTTCTTACTCAAATCAAAGTGCGCGTTCTGTTATTTCAAAATGAACATTGGGTATATGACGGCCTTTAGTTAGAGCGAAGATTAAACACTAGGTGATGAATATAACAGCAAAAGAAAGGCGGTTTGAAGAAGTCATCATGGCAAATTTTAGTAAGTGTGTAAATATCTATGAGCCGAATGTCGGTGTCGTCTAGTGGTTAGGACGTGAGCTTAACACGCTCAAGATCGAGGGTTCGATCCCCTCCTCCGATATATGGTAGTGCTACAATTTCGCTCATATATTTGTTTGCTTACTTTTGCGATAGCTACACTCAATACTTTAATATCATCTGGCCTGAGTTGTACAATTATAGACTTGTCCCCTCAGCACAAGCACTTGTCAACACAAACAAAGCTATCCAGTCAAAAAAGAAACATATCAGAAAGTAGGTAGTAGCCCTCGTGCGACGATTTGGAGATAGGTGTACATTCCTCTTGGGTGCACTTTGCGCGTTGTCGGACGATTTTTGGCTCATTCTTGCTCTCGCCCAAGCTTGAAGCAGCTTATAAGCGAATGAAAACCGGTCACTCTTTAACGACAGCTTGGCCGAGTGGTTAAGGCGATAGACTAGAAATCTATTGGGGTAACCCGCGTGAGTTCAAATCTCACAGCTGTCGAATCAAAGTGCTCGATAATTTCTCGAGCGCTGTCATTCACGATTACATCTCTCAACTTTATAAATATGCATTTATATCGTTATGCATAAGAAGGTGCAACAATTGCAACGTGATCCTACATATCACATTTTCAGAGTAAATTGTCCGCCACCAGGGTTTTGTTCTTTTAAAAGGTGCAATATTTATTATTACTTCTGCTTCTTACTCAAATCAAAGTGCGCGTTCTGTTATTTCAAAATGAACATTGGGTATATGACGGCCTTTAGTTAGAGCGAAGATTAAACACTAGGTGATGAATATAACAGCAAAAGAAAGGCGGTTTGAAGAAGTCATCATGGCAAATTTTAGTAAGTGTGTAAATATTATGAGCCGAATGTCGGTGTCGTCTAGTGGTTAGGACGTGAGCTTAACACGCTCAAGATCGAGGGTTCGATCCCCTCCTCCGATATATGGTAGTGCTACAATTTCGCTCATATATTTGTTTGCTTACTTTTGCGATAGCTACACTCAATACTTTAATATCATCTGGCCTGAGTTGTACAATTATAGACTTGTCCCCTCAGCACAAGCACTTGTCAACACAAACAAAGCTATCCAGTCAAAAAAGAAACATATCAGAAAGTAGGTAGTAGCCCTCGTGCGACGATTTGGAGATAGGTGTACATTCCTCTTGGGTGCACTTTGCGCGTTGTCGGACGATTTTTGGCTCATTCTTGCTCTCGCCCAAGCTTGAAGCAGCTTATAAGCGAATGAAAACCGGTCACTCTTTAACGACAGCTTGGCCGAGTGGTTAAGGCGATAGACTAGAAATCTATTGGGGTAACCCGCGTGAGTTCAAATCTCACAGCTGTCGAATCAAAGTGCTCGATAATTTCTCGAGCGCTGTCATTCACGATTACATCTCTCAACTTTATAAATATGCATTTATATCGTTATGCATAAGAAGGTGCAACAATTGCAACGTGATCCTACATATCACATTTTCAGAGTAAATTGTCCGCCACCAGGGTTTTGTTCTTTTAAAAGGTGCAATATTTATTATTACTTCTGCTTCTTACTCAAATCAAAGTGCGCGTTCTGTTATTTCAAAATGAACATTGGGTATATGACGGCCTTTAGTTAGAGCGAAGATTAAACACTAGGTGATGAATATAACAGCAAAAGAAAGGCGGTTTGAAGAAGTCATCATGGCAAATTTTAGTGTGTAAATATTTATGAGCCGAATGTCGGTGTCGTCTAGTGGTTAGGACGTGAGCTTAACACGCTCAAGATCGAGGGTTCGATCCCCTCCTCCGATATATGGTAGTGCTACAATTTCGCTCATATATTTGTTTGCTTACTTTTGCGATAGCTACACTCAATACTTTAATATCATCTGGCCTGAGTTGTACAATTATAGACTTGTCCCCTCAGCACAAGCACTTGTCAACACAAACAAAGCTATCCAGTCAAAAAAGAAACATATCAGAAAGTAGGTAGTAGCCCTCGTGCGACGATTTGGAGATAGGTGTACATTCCTCTTGGGTGCACTTTGCGCGTTGTCGGACGATTTTTGGCTCATTCTTGCTCTCGCCCAAGCTTGAAGCAGCTTATAAGCGAATGAAAACCGGTCACTCTTTAACGACAGCTTGGCCGAGTTCAAGTAGTCTGTATTACTTAATACGACTTCCACTTCTCTATGCCTACGTCGTTTAACTAATATACAATCTACTACCTGTCTTCAGGTTAACTTGAGGTTTTCTTCTAATCGTTTGGTGTGACAAGCACTTTGATCGGCCGGATAGAAGTGATTGATTTTATTTCACAATCCTTCACCGGGACCAGTGTTTCTGCTGGTTTCGCGGATATCCACTTGGACGTGATAGTTGACCTACCTAGCAAAGTATTGACCTTCCATGTACAGTTCGAAGCCTTGTCCGTCGTTGCGGGAAGCGAAGCCGGTGTTCCAGCTCTCGGTCCGCTGCAGACACGCCCGCTTAGAGCAGTCAACCACTATCTCCACAACAGAATTCGGGCTCGAGCCGCCCGTCGCCCTTTCGAGCCCTGGCAACGACCCTCTAGTCTCCGAAACTGAAGTGGAGAAGTGGAGGCTCACTCTTTGGACGCGCAGCCCTTATGCAGCGCCTCGACCACAGGGTCCTCTACCGCAGCGACTGGATCGAGAGTCAGGCTCAGGCCGCCCGTCACCCTTTCGGGCCCTGGCGACGACCGTCTAGTCTCCGACCTGCCGAGTGGTTAAGGCGATAGACTAGAAATCTATTGGGGTAACCCGCGTGAGTTCAAATCTCACAGCTGTCGAATCAAAGTGCTCGATAATTTCTCGAGCGCTGTCATTCACGATTACATCTCTCAACTTTATAAATACGCTTCTATATCGTTATGCATAAGAAGGTGCAACAATTGCAACGTGATCCTACATATCACATTTTCAGAGTAAATTGTCCGCCACCAGGGTTTTGTTCTTTTCAAAAGGTGCAATATTTATTATTACTTCTGCTTCTAACTCAAATCAAAGTGCGCGTTCTGTTATTTCAAAATGAACATTGGGTATGTTTCGGCCTTTAGTAAGAGCGAAGATTAAACACTAGGTGATGAATATAACAGCAAAAGAAAGGCGGTTTGAAGACAGTCATCATGGCAGCCGAATGTCGGTGTCGTCTAGTGGTTAGGACGTGAGCTTAACACGCTCAAGATCGAGGATTCGATCCCCTCCTCCGATATATGGTAGTGCTACAATTTCGCTCATATATTTGTTTGCTTACTTTTGCGATAGCTACACTCAATACTTTAATATCATCTGGCCTGAGTTGTACAATTATAGACTTATCCCCTCAGCACAAGCACTTGTCAACACAAACAAAGCTATCCAGTCAAAAAAGCAACCAAGACGATATGTTGCATTTGCCGAGTGGTTAAGGCGATAGACTAGAAATCTATTGGGGTAACCCGCGTGAGTTCAAATCTCACAGCTGTCGAATCAAAGTGCTCGATAATTTCTCGAGCGCTGTCATTCACGATTACATCTCTCAACTTTATAAATATGCATTTATATCGTTATGCATAAGAAGGTGCAACAATTGCAACGTGATCCTACATATCACATTTTCAGAGTAAATTGTCCGCCACCAGGGTTTTGTTCTTTTCAAAAGGTGCAATATTTATTATTACTTCTGCTTCTTACTCAAATCAAAGTGCGCGTTCTGTTATTTCAAAATGAACATTGGGTATGTTTCGGCCTTTAGTTAGAGCGAAGATTAAACACTAGGTGATGAATATAACAGCAAAAGAAAGGCGGTTTGAAGACAGTCATCATGGCAAATTTTAGTGTGTAAATATTTATGAGCCGAATGTCGGTGTCGTCTAGTGGTTAGGACGTGAGCTTAACACGCTCAAGATCGAGGATTCGATCCCCTCCTCCGATATATGGTAGTGCTACAATTTCGCTCATATATTTGTTTGCTTACTTTTGCGATAGCTACACTCAATACTTTAATATCATCTGGCCTGAGTTGTACAATTATAGACTTATCCCCTCAGCACAAGCACTTGTCAACACAAACAAAGCTATCCAGTCAAAAAAGAAACATATCAGAAAGTAGGTAGTAGCCCTCGTGCGACGATTTGGAGATAGGTGTACATGCAGTTGTCGGACGATTTTTGGCTCATTCTTGCTCTAGCTTGAAGCAGCTTATTGTAACGACAGCTTGGCCGAGTGGTTAAGGCGATAGACTAGAAATCTATTGGGGTCGTGAGTTCAAATCTCACAGCTGTCGAATCAGTGCTCGATAATTTCTCGAGCGCTGTCATTCACGGCATCGTTATGCATAAGAAGGTGCAACAATTGCAACGTGCATTTTCAGAGTAAAACCCGTGCTGTCAAAGTGCGCGTTCCCACGGCCTTTAGTTAGAGCGAAGATTAAACACTAGGTGATGAATATAACAGCAAAAGAAAGGCGGTTTGAAGAGTCATCATGGCAAATTTTAGTGTGTTAATGTCGGTGTCGTCTAGTGGTTAGGACGTGAGCTTAACACGCTCAAGATCGAGGGTTCGATCCCCTCCTCCGATATATGGTAGTGCTACAATTTCGCTCATATATTTGTTTGCTTACTTTTGCGATAGTATCATCTGGCCTGAGTTGTACAATTATAGACTTGTCCCCTCAGCACAAGCACTTGTCAACACAAACAAAGCTATCCAGTCAGCCCTCGTCCATTCCTCGCATAATCGCCCAAGCTTCTTATCGAATGAAAACCGGTCACTCTTTAACGACAGCTTGGCCGAGTGGTTAAGGCGATAGACTAGAAATCTATTGGGGTAACCCGCGTGAGTTCAAATCTCACAGCTGTCGAATCAAAGTGCTCGATAATTTCTCGAGCGCTGTCATTCACGATTACATCTCTCAACTTTATAAATACGCTTTTATATCGTTATGCATAAGAAGGTGCAACAATTGCAACGTGATCCTACATATCACATTTTCAGAGTAAATTGTCCGCGACCAGGGTTTTGTTCTTTTAAAAGGTGCAATATTTATTATTACTTCTGCTTCTTACTCAAATCAAAGTGCGCGTTCTGTTATTTCAAAATGAACATTGGGTATATGACGGCCTTTAGTTAGAGCGAAGATTAAACACTAGGTGATGAATATAACAGCAAAAGAAAGGCGGTTTGAAGAAAGTCATCATGGCAAATTTTAGTAAGTGTGTAAATATTTACGAGCCGAATGTCGGTGTCGTCTAGTGGTTAGGACGTGAGCTTAACACGCTCAAGATCGAGGGTTCGATCCCCTCCTCCGATATATGGTAGTGCTACAATTTCGCTCATATATTTGTTTGCTTACTTTTGCGATAGCTACACTCAATACTTTAATATCATCTGGCCTGAGTTGTACAATTATAGACTTGTCCCCTCAGCACAAGCACTTGTCAACACAAACAAAGCTATCCAGTCAAAAAAGAAACATATCAGAAAGTAGGTAGTAGCCCTCGTGCGACGATTTGGAGATAACATGCACTTTGCGCGTTGTCGGACGATTTTTGGCTCATTCTTGCTCTCGCCCAAGCTTGAAGCAGCTTATAAGCGAATGAAAACCGGTCACTCTTTAACGACAGCTTGGCCGAGTGGTTAAGGCGATAGACTAGAAATCTATTGGGGTAACCCGCGTGAGTTCAAATCTCACAGCTGTCGAATCAAAGTGCTCGATAATTTCTCGAGCGCTGTCATTCACGATTACATCTCTCAACTTTATAAATACGCTTTTATATCGTTATGCATAAGAAGGTGCAACAATTGCAACGTGATCCTACATATCACATTTTCAGAGTAAATTGTCCGCCACCAGGGTTTTGTTCTTTTCAAAAGGTGCAATATTTATTATTACTTCTGCTTCTTACTCAAATCAAAGTGCGCGTTCTGTTATTTCAAAATGAACATTGGGTATATTCGGCCTTTAGTTAGAGCGAAGATTAAACACTAGGTGATGAATATAACAGCAAAAGAAAGGCGGTTTGAAGACAGTCATCATGGCAAATTTTAGTGTGTAAATATTTATGAGCCGAATGTCGGTGTCGTCTAGTGGTTAGGACGTGAGCTTAACACGCTCAAGATCGAGGATTCGATCCCCTCCTCCGATATATGGTAGTGCTACAATTTCGCTCATATATTTGTTTGCTTACTTTTGCGATAGCTACACTCAATACTTTAATATCATCTGGCCTGAGTTGTACATTATAGACTTGTCCCCTCAGCACAAGCACTTGTCAACACAAACAAAGCTATCCAGTCAAAAAAGAAACATATCAGAAAGTAGGTAGTAGCCCTCGTGCGACGATTTGAAGATAGGTGTACATTCCTCTTGGGTGCACTTTGCGCGTTGTCGGACGATTTTTGGCTCATTCTTGCTCTCGCCCAAGCTTGAAGCAGCTTATAAGCGAATGAAAACCGGTCACTCTTTAACGACAGCTTGGCCGAGTGGTTAAGGCGATAGACTAGAAATCTATTGGGGTAACCCGCGTGAGTTCAAATCTCACAGCTGTCGAATCAAAGTGCTCGATAATTTCTCGAGCGCTGTCATTCACGATTACATCTCTCAACTTTATAAATATGCATTTATATCGTTATGCATAAGAAGGTGCAACAATTGCAACGTGATCCTACATATCACATTTTCAGAGTAAATTGTCCGCCACCAGGGTTTTGTTCTTTTCAAAAGGTGCAATATTTATTATTACTTCTGCTTCTTACTCAAATCAAAGTGCGCGTTCTGTTATTTCAAAATGAACATTGGGTATATGACGGCCTTTAGTTAGAGCGAAGATTAAACACTAGGTGATAAATATAACAGCAAAAAAAGGCGGTTTGATGACCGTCATCATGGCAAATTTTAGTAAGTGTGTGAATATCTATGAGCCGAATGTCGGTGTCGTCTAGTGGTTAGGACGTGAGCTTAACACGCTCAAGATCGAGGGTTCGATCCCCTCCTCCGATATATGGTAGTGCTACAATTTCGCTCATATATTTGTTTGCTTACTTTTGCGATAGCTACACTCAATACTTTAATATCATCTGGCCTGAGTTGTACATTATAGACTTGTCCCTCAGCACAAGCACTTGTCAACACAAACAAAGCTATCCAGTCAAAAAAGAAACATATCAGAAAGTAGGTAGTAGCCCTCGTGCGACGATTTGGAGATAGGTGTACATTCCTCTTGGGTGCACTTTGCGCGTTGTCGGACGATTTTTGGCTCATTCTTGCTCTCGCCCAAGCTTGAAGCAGCTTATAAGCGAATGAAAACCGGTCACTCTTTAACGACAGCTTGGCCGAGTGGTTAAGGCGATAGACTAGAAATCTATTGGGGTAACCCGCGTGAGTTCAAATCTCACAGCTGTCGAATCAAAGTGCTCGATAATTTCTCGAGCGCTGTCATTCACGATTACATCTCTCAACTTTATAAATACGCTTTTATATCGTTATGCATAAGAAGGTGCAACAATTGCAACGTGATCCTACATATCACATTTTCAGAGTAAATTGTCCGCCACCAGGGTTTTGTTCTTTTAAAAGGTGCAATATTTATTATTACTTCTGCTTCTTACTCAAATCAAAGTGCGCGTTCTGTTATTTCAAAATGAACATTGGGTATATGACGGCCTTTAGTTAGAGCGAAGATTAAACACTAGGTGATAAATATAACAGCAAAAAAAGGCGGTTTGATGACCGTCATCATGGCAAATTTTAGTAAGTGTGTGAATATTTATGAGCCGAATGTCGGTGTCGTCTAGTGGTTAGGACGTGAGCTTAACACGCTCAAGATCGAGGGTTCGATCCCCTCCTCCGATATATGGTAGTGCTACAATTTCGCTCATATATTTGTTTGCTTACTTTTGCGATAGCTACACTCAATACTTTAATATCATCTGGCCTGAGTTGTACCATTATAGACTTGTCCCCTCAGCACAAGCACTTGTCAACACAAACAAAGCTATCCAGTCAAAAAAGAAACATATCAGAAAGTAGGTAGTAGCCCTCGTGCGACGATTTGGAGATAGGTGTACATTCCTCTTGGGTGCACTTTGCGCGTTGTCGGACGATTTTTGGCTCATTCTTGCTCTCGCCCAAGCTTGAAGCAGCTTATAAGCGAATGAAAACCGGTCACTCTTTAACGACAGCTTGGCCGAGTGGTTAAGGCGATAGACTAGAAATCTATTGGGGTAACCCGCGTGAGTTCAAATCTCACAGCTGTCGAATCAAAGTGCTCGATAATTTCTCGAGCGCTGTCATTCACGATTACATCTCTCAACTTTATAAATATGCTTTTATATCGTTATGCATAAGAAGGTGCAACAATTGCAACGTGATCCTACATATCACATTTTCAGAGTAAATTGTCCGCCACCAGGGTTTTGTTCTTTTAAAAGGTGCAATATTTATTATTACTTCTGCTTCTTACTCAAATCAAAGTGCGCGTTCTGTTATTTCAAAATGAACATTGGGTTATGACGGCCTTTAGTTAGAGCGAAGATTAAACACTAGGTGATAAATATAACAGCAAAAAAAGGCGGTTTGATGACGTCATCATGGCAAATTTTAGTAAGTGTGTGAATATCTATGAGCCGAATGTCGGTGTCGTCTAGTGGTTAGGACGTGAGCTTAACACGCTCAAGATCGAGGGTTCGATCCCCTCCTCCGATATATGGTAGTGCTACAATTTCGCTCATATATTTGTTTGCTTACTTTTGCGATAGCTACACTCAATACTTTAATATCATCTGGCCTGAGTTGTACCATTATAGACTTGTCCCTCAGCACAAGCACTTGTCAACACAAACAAAGCTATCCAGTCAAAAAAGAAACATATCAGAAAGTAGGTAGTAGCCCTCGTGCGACGATTTGGAGATAGGTGTACATTCCTCTTGGGTGCACTTTGCGCGTTGTCGGACGATTTTTGGCTCATTCTTGCTCTCGCCCAAGCTTGAAGCAGCTTATAAGCGAATGAAAACCGGTCACTCTTTAACGACAGCTTGGCCGAGTGGTTAAGGCGATAGACTAGAAATCTATTGGGGTAACCCGCGTGAGTTCAAATCTCACAGCTGTCGAATCAAAGTGCTCGATAATTTCTCGAGCGCTGTCATTCACGATTACATCTCTCAACTTTATAAATATAATATCGTTATGCATAAGAAGGTGCAACAATTGCAACGTGATCCTACAATCACATTTTCAGAGTAAATTGTCCGCGACCAGGGTTTTGTTCTTTTAAAAGGTGCAATATTTAATTACTTCTGCTTCTTACTCAAATCAAAGTGCGCGTTCTGTTATTTCAAAATGAACATTGGGTTATGACGGCCTTTAGTTAGAGCGAAGATTAAACACTAGGTGATGAATATAACAGCAAAAAAGGCGGTTTGAAGTCATCATGGCAAACTTAGTAAGTGTGTAAATATCTATGAGCCGAATGTCGGTGTCGTCTAGTGGTTAGGACGTGAGCTTAACACGCTCAAGATCGAGGGTTCGATCCCCTCTCCGATATATGGTAGTGCTACAATTTCGCTCATATATTTGTTTGCAACTTTTGCGATAGCTACACTCAATACTTTAATATCATCTGGCCTGAGTTGCTTATAGACTTGTCCCCTCAGACAAGCACTTGTCAACACAAACAAAGCTATCCAGTCAAAAAAGAAACATATCAGAAAGTAGGTAGTGGCTCGACGACGATTTGTGAGAATGTCTTGTCGTGGGTGCACTTTCGCGTTGTCGGACGATTTTTGGCATTCTTCCTCCAAAGCTTGAAGCAGCTTATAAGCGAATGAAAACCGGTCACTCAATACGCTTCGCCGAGTGGTTAAGGCGAAGACTAGAAATCTATTGGGGTAACCCGCGTGAGTTCAAATCTCCAGCACCGAATCAAATGCTCGATAATTTCTCGAGCGCGTCATTCGGATTACACTCTCAACTTTATAAATATTTTATATCGTTATTATAAGAAGGTGCAACAATTGCAACGTGATCCTACATCGACACTTCAGGGAATTGTCCTGACCAGGGTTTGTTCTTTTAAAAGGTGCAATATTTATTATTACTGTCTGCTTCTTACATGGCAAATCGAAAGTGCGCCGTTCTGTTATTTCAAAATCGAACAATTCGGGTATATAGACGGCCATTTAGTTAGAGCGAAGCTATTAAACTCTAGGTGACTGACATATACGACAGCAAAAAGAAAGCGGCGGTTTGGAAGAGTCATCATGAGCAAATTGTTAGTAAGTGTGTCGTCGAGCGACGACCAAGGTATTTGACCGACCCCAGCCGGTCGAGGATCTGAACGTCCGGCATCGACGGACACTCGTGGCCGCGATTCAGGGCCAGCAGCACCGACTTGGTCAGATTTAGCTTTGCGCCGGAGCCTTGACAGTACTCTTTGACGAGATCGAGCTGTGCCCGAAGGTTAGCAATTGAGCTACCAAGGAGTGTCGAGTCGTCCGCGAAGAAGACGCTCGTCGCCGTGTGGTCTTCATTTAGGCACACGCCATACTCCTCGTGTGATCGGAGCAGGTTACCAAGCGGCTCGATCGTCAAAACGAAAAGAAGCGCGGAGAGTGGATCTCCTTGCTTTACTCCACGCGTCGGTTGAAGTGCCGGTTGAACTTCGCCGTTGATGAGAAGATTCGCGAGCGGGTCGGTGTACAGCAGCTTCACCCAGCGAATAAAGCCGTCTCCGATGCCCATGCGCTTGAGCAGCTTGAACATGTATTCCCATTCACACGGTCAAACGCCTTCTGGAAATCCAACAGCGCGTACGCCTCCTCGTCACGGCTCGTCACGAGGTCTTGAAGATCTGCAAGAAAGCGAACGTGGTGGTGGATGAGCGGCCGCGAATGAACCCCTTCTGGTCGGGTGGATCAGCTTGTGAATGACAGCCTGAAGACGGAACGTGAGCGCCTTTGACAGCACCTTGACGTCGACCGGAATCAGCGCAATCGGGCGGTAGTTTCCCGGGTCGGCACGAGAGCCTTTCTTGTGAAGCAGTACCACAGCTGATTTGCGCTGCGATGTCAGCAGTTTCCCGCGCTCAAGGCAATTTCTAAACACCAGCGCGAGACACTCACCAAAAATGCCGGCGCAACCTGGTAGAAACCAGCCGTCAAGCCGTCCATACCTGGAGACGAAGTCGCCTTCATGTGCTTGATCGCCTGCTCGAGGTCGGACGCGCTGACTCTCCTGTCCAGTGCGTTGCGGTCGAGCTCAGGCAGTTTGCGAATGATAGAGTCCAGCAGTTTTCTTTGAAGCGCGTCGTCTGGCGGAAGTGCCTTACCGCCAGGGCTGTTTTCGTCCCCCATCTCGGAACCCCAATGTTCGAGGAACCGGAGGTAGATCTCGTTCGAATTAGTCGAGATACTTCCATTTGGCGTGACGACCTCTTCGATGGAGACGCGCCGGAGGCTTGTGTCGAGAGGACGGAAGAAGTGCTTCGTCGACTTTTCGGAGTTCGCAGCTTGGAAGTGCTGCGTTGGCTATACTGGCTCGACCTTGTCACCGTCTCTTTGTACTCACGCATCGCCGCTTCGTACACGTCGCGGTTGTCTTCATCCGACTCCGTCTGGTACTGAGCGGCCGCGCGGTCAAGCGTAATGCGGGCCTCCTCTATGGCTTTGAGCGTCTTGTGCTCGAAGTTTCTTCTGGAGGCCCTGAAGTTGCGCCTTGATGCTCGCCTTCCACATCTCCCAAGTCTTGCCCGGGTTTTGATGTCGACCGAAGCTGCTTGAGGATGTCATTAACTTCACGCTGAATTGCCAAAACGACTTGAGGATAGTCGAGAAGGTATCGTGGAAACTTCCAGTACCCTCGGCCATGTAGTTGGGATCCAGACTTGAAGCTCACGCTGTGCGCCAAGTGATCACCGGCATGCTTTGGGTCAAAGTACTTGGCGTCGTGGTAAAATTGGTTGCTGAACAATTCGGACAGCAGCACGTAGTCGAGTCGGTTCTTGCGGGGCATCGGGCCCGTGAAGACGCGCTTCGAGTCGTTGTGGATACGCCAGGCATCAGCAACCCCAAGTCGCGCCAACCAGTCAAGGCAACTCGAGCGACTAGGGTCATAGCGGAGGTCCGGTATGGAGCAGTCGAGACTCGGGTCAAGCGGAGTGTTCAAGTCGCCAAGGACAAAGTGGATCGCGGCGTCTTCGAACCCTTCTGTCGCGAGATTCGAGAAGAACGCTTGTTTCTCTTGCTTGTCGACTGGCGCGTACACATTGTGTATGTAGATGGGAGTAAGATCGACCATCACACGCACGACAAGGTAGCGGCCGGAGACAGTGAGGTGGGGAACATTGGCAGCTGAGTCAAAGCCAGGAAAGTCGGAGCGCAGCAGCGTCAGGACGCCGTTACTCGACCTCGCGTTGGTCTATCGAGCAGCGCATTGTCATCGCTTACGAACAGCTTGTGCGTGAATGCCGACTCGAGATGGAAGCGGAAGGTGTCAAGTTGGTGGCGGTCGGCGAACTTGGTTTCTTGGAGACAAGATACCGAGTACCTGGAGAGCAGATGCTCGATCAACAGGTGGCCGTTCTTCTTCACGCCGTTGGTGTTTACAGTGAGAACACCAACGTTTGTCCAGGTTGGTGGAGCCGAATCCGCCTTAGCAGCGGGTGGCAAGGCCGCCCGCCACTAGTGTCACCGATCCGTCACCCGCAACTTGAAGCTTCAACACCGACTCGTCAACCGGGTACTCCCCTCAAGCTTTCGCAGCTCCTCAAGTTCGTCGAGAAGGTGGCCCTGCCATTGGACACGGCTCCAGTGCTCCATGCAGAGAGCACCAAGGTCCGATCGCAGCAGTTTTAAGAGGGTGTTTGGGTGCAGCAGTCTTGCGTGATGAGCTGGGATCCACTGAACTGGCTCGCCTGTGACGAATTGGATCCAGTGATCACTCAAGAAGATTGTCGGTGCCGCCGATATCAGGGCGAGCTCAAACACACTCAGCGCCTTAGTGAACCGGGACAGCTCACGAACTTGGTCCGTCGCCGTCCACCACTTCGCGCACGCTTTGAGCAGCTCTTGACGTTTTGAGGGCACAGCCGTCCCTGTCAGCTTCTTCCACTTCGCACTGAACGTGACGTCGCGTTCGGCGTCGTCGCGCTCAGCACACGCTTGATCATGTGCAGTTGGGCGAGTTCAGCGATCTCGTTGCCATTCTCCGCCATCTTGAGGGACATCGCGCTGTTGAACGCCGGACCCGACTCAACAAGTTTCTTCATCACGTGGTCCGGGTTTGAAGCGTTCTCCATGATCTTTACAGTGCCGTCCACCTTGCCGTCTGCTGCCGCAAGAAGGTCGGGAAGTGTGTTGAGCAGCGCAGTGTTCTCGTCGTTCACCATCGACTCCGCACTTCGACAACAACGACGCTTTCGCTGTGTTCTAATCTTGGTGTGGCGTTCTCCACGAAAAAAGCGGCCTCTTTCGACATCTGAGCGCCTCCGGCATCTCACTTCGGCGGGACGATCTGGTGCCGTTTACCGTACTTCGGGTTGATGGCCGCGTCGAAGCTTTGGAACGACGCGGACATCGTCTGGAGCTCCGCAAAGTAGTTCTTCGTCGCGATTCCGTCGAGCGGCGTGGTACATGCTTCGTCAGCATGCTGGAGAAGTCGACTCTCCCCGTGTGCGCTTTTTTTGTTCACGACGGTCGTGAAGCCGTCTGTGAGCAATCAGCATCGCTGTCGGCTTGGAATTTGGGCTGCGGGTGCGAGATTCCACCTGTAGATTCTTGATAAGTCGAGATCGACAAGACGTCATCGATATCGATCACCTTCTTCGCGAGATGGTGTGCCACAGTTTGCGGACAAGCTGAGCTCCTGGCTGGAGCTGACCTTCCCTCTTCTCTTCAGCTCGATGGCGTTGCGCAGTGAGGAGAAACGACGTCAGCACGAACGGCCGATGTTGCTAATGAATCGCCGCAGGTTGGAGAGGCTTCGCTCTGTGCTTTCCTTCAGGCTTTGGGTCTTCAGCGCCGGCTTCGGCGCTGACGTCGTCGAGGATGAACGACGCGGACTAGTCTCCGAAGTCCCAGGTCAATCCGTTCAACGAACGAAAGCCGAACGGGAGACGCTGGGATTGGATGGAGCATCTTTGCCGTGCGCCGGGTGCTCATATATTTGTTTGCTTACTTTTGCGATAGCTACACTCAATACTTTAATATCATCTGGCCTGAGTTGTACAATTATAGACTTGTCCCCTCAGCACAAGCACTTGTCAACACAAACAAAGCTATCCAGTCAAAAAAGAAACATATCAGAAAGTAGGTAGTAGCCCTCGTGCGACGATTTGGAGATAGGTGTACATTCCTCTTGGGTGCACTTTGCGCGTTGTCGGACGATTTTTGGCTCATTCTTGCTCTCGCCCAAGCTTGAAGCAGCTTATAAGCGAATGAAAACCGGTCACTCTTTAACGACAGCTTGGCCGAGTGGTTAAGGCGATAGACTAGAAATCTATTGGGGTAACCCGCGTGAGTTCAAATCTCACAGCTGTCGAATCAGAGTGCTCGATAATTTCTCGAGCGCTGTCATTCACGATTACATCTCTCAACTTTATAAATGCTTTTATATCGTTATGCATAAGAAGGTGCAACAATTGCAACGTGATCCTACATATCACATTTTCAGAGTAAATTGTCCGCGACCAGGGTTTTGTTCTTTTAAAAGGTGCAATATTTATTATTACTTCTGCTTCTTACTCAAATCAAAGTGCGCGTTCTGTTATTTCAAAATGAACATTGGGTATATGACGGCCTTTAGTTAGAGCGAAGATTAAACACTAGGTGATGAATATAACAGCAAAAGAAAGGCGGTTTGAAGAAAGTCATTATGGCAAATTTTAGTAAGTGTGTAAATATCTATGAGCCGAATGTCGGTGTCGTCTAGTGGTTAGGACGTGAGCTTAACACGCTCAAGATCGAGGGTTCGATCCCCTCCTCCGATATATGGTAGTGCTACAATTTCGCTCATATATTTGTTTGCTTACTTTTGCGATAGCTACACTCAATACTTTAATATCATCTGGCCTGAGTTGTACATTATAGACTTGTCCCCTCAGCACAAGCACTTGTCAACACAAACAAAGCTATCCAGTCAAAAAAGAAACATATCAGAAAGTAGGTAGTAGCCCTCGTGCGACGATTTGGAGATAGGTGTACATTCCTCTTGGGTGCACTTTGCGCGTTGTCGGACGATTTTTGGCTCATTCTTGCTCTCGCCCAAGCTTGAAGCAGCTTATAAGCGAATGAAAACCGGTCACTCTTTAACGACAGCTTGGCCGAGTGGTTAAGGCGATAGACTAGAAATCTATTGGGGTAACCCGCGTGAGTTCAAATCTCACAGCTGTCGAATCAAAGTGCTCGATAATTTCTCGAGCGCTGTCATTCACGATTACATCTCTCAACTTTATAAATACGCTTTTATATCGTTATGCATAAGAAGGTGCAACAATTGCAACGTGATCCTACATATCACATTTTCAGAGTAAATTGTCCGCACCAGGGTTTTGTTCTTTTAAAAGGTGCAATATTTATTATTACTTCTGCTTCTTACTCAAATCAAAGTGCGCGTTCTGTTATTTCAAAATGAACATTGGGTATATGACGGCCTTTAGTTAGAGCGAAGATTAAACACTAGGTGATGAATATAACAGCAAAAGAAAGGCGGTTTGAAGAAGTCATCATGGCAAATTTTAGTAAGTGTGTAAATATTATGAGCCGAATGTCGGTGTCGTCTAGTGGTTAGGACGTGAGCTTAACACGCTCAAGATCGAGGGTTCGATCCCCTCCTCCGATATATGGTAGTGCTACAATTTCGCTCATATATTTGTTTGCTTACTTTTGCGATAGCTACACTCAATACTTTAATATCATCTGGCCTGAGTTGTACAATTATAGACTTGTCCC
The DNA here is from genome assembly GCA_001695595.3 of Plasmopara viticola. Classification (NCBI taxonomy): domain Eukaryota; phylum Oomycota; class Peronosporomycetes; order Peronosporales; family Peronosporaceae; genus Plasmopara; species Plasmopara viticola. The sequence continues at coordinate 1,701 of MBPM02000203.1, read as the reverse complement.
CTCAGCACAAGCACTTGTCAACACAAACAAAGCTATCCAGTCAAAAAAGAAACATATCAGAAAGTAGGTAGTAGCCCTCGTGCGACGATTTGGAGATAGGTGTACATTCCTCTTGGGTGCACTTTGCGCGTTGTCGGACGATTTTTGGCTCATTCTTGCTCTCGCCCAAGCTTGAAGCAGCTTATAAGCGAATGAAAACCGGTCACTCTTTAACGACAGCTTGGCCGAGTGGTTAAGGCGATAGACTAGAAATCTATTGGGGTAACCCGCGTGAGTTCAAATCTCACAGCTGTCGAATCAAAGTGCTCGATAATTTCTCGAGCGCTGTCATTCACGATTACATCTCTCAACTTTATAAATATGCTTTTATATCGTTATGCATAAGAAGGTGCAACAATTGCAACGTGATCCTACATATCACATTTTCAGAGTAAATTGTCCGACCAGGGTTTTGTTCTTTTAAAAGGTGCAATATTTATTATTACTTCTGCTTCTTACTCAAATCAAAGTGCGCGTTCTGTTATTTCAAAATGAACATTGGGTATATGACGGCCTTTAGTTAGAGCGAAGATTAAACACTAGGTGATGAATATAACAGCAAAAGAAAGGCGGTTTGAAGAAGTCATCATGGCAAATTTTAGTAAGTGTGTAAATATTTACGAGCCGAATGTCGGTGTCGTCTAGTGGTTAGGACGTGAGCTTAACACGCTCAAGATCGAGGGTTCGATCCCCTCCTCCGATATATGGTAGTGCTACAATTTCGCTCATATATTTGTTTGCTTACTTTTGCGATAGCTACACTCAATACTTTAATATCATCTGGCCTGAGTTGTAACAATTATAGACTTGTCCCCTCAGCACAAGCACTTGTCAACACAAACAAAGCTATCCAGTCAAAAAAGAAACATATCAGAAAGTAGGTAGTAGCCCTCGTGCGACGATTTGGAGATAGGTGTACATTCCTCTTGGGTGCACTTTGCGCGTTGTCGGACGATTTTTGGCTCATTCTTGCTCTCGCCCAAGCTTGAAGCAGCTTATAAGCGAATGAAAACCGGTCACTCTTTAACGACAGCTTGGCCGAGTGGTTAAGGCGATAGACTAGAAATCTATTGGGGTAACCCGCGTGAGTTCAAATCTCACAGCTGTCGAATCAAAGTGCTCGATAATTTCTCGAGCGCTGTCATTCACGATTACATCTCTCAACTTTATAAATACGCTTTTATATCGTTATGCATAAGAAGGTGCAACAATTGCAACGTGATCCTACATATCACATTTTCAGAGTAAATTGTCCGCACCAGGGTTTTGTTCTTTTAAAAGGTGCAATATTTATTATTACTTTGCTTCTTACTCAAATCAAAGTGCGCGTTCTGTTATTTCAAAATGAACATTGGGTATATGACGGCCTTTAGTTAGAGCGAAGATTAAACACTAGGTGATGAATATAACAGCAAAAAAAGGCGGTTTGAGACGTCATCATGGCAAATTTTAGTAAGTGTGTGAATATCTATGAGCCGAATGTCGGTGTCGTCTAGTGGTTAGGACGTGAGCTTAACACGCTCAAGATCGAGGGTTCGATCCCCTCCTCCGATATATGGTAGTGCTACAATTTCGCTCATATATTTGTTTGCTTACTTTTGCGATAGCTACACTCAATACTTTAATATCATCTGGCCTGAGTTGTACAATTATAGACTTGTC